>CM065129.1:29767966-29780466 GCA_033026305.1 Cirrhinus molitorella | reverse complement strand
TTTTGCCTGTGAGAATATAATATTACACTGTAAATAATTAGTTTCTCAATGTTATAAATAAAACAAAGATTAATGGAGTTTGTTTTACAAGGAAATGCTGTCTTTCTACTTTTACTTGCCTTTTCTTTAATTATTTGCAATATTTGCTGGCAACTTCTGAGTGAAAATTGTGTGTGACTATGACAAAACAGATAAGACTCTAAACATTTTAACAACGTGGCTTGCTGAAGGTTTACGTTGTTAATATTCTTCACAAATAGCAGTAAAAGTATATCAATTATTGATATAGTCTACATTTTAGAGACAAATTCAAATTACAAACTAGTAATTTGGTCACGCATTCACCTTGTTAGCAGGTTTTCATTCTGTGATTTGTGGTGTTTTATACAGTTTTGTCTGTAAACACAGATCTACTCTGTTGTTCCACAGTTAGTGGCTTGTTCACATGCTTTGATTGTACGGGGTTTGTTATTTCAAAAGAAGCTAGACAGAGAGCTTGTCTCTGCATCTGCATAAACTCGCCTCTTTCCTCATTGTACTTGACAGAAGTGCATTAGAGCATGCAAGGCCTTTCCGTCAGCAGAGGCAAAGTATGCCATGTCTCTTCAACCCCTGTGGAGTAATGCAATGATGTTAATGTGAGGAGACAGAACCCCAAAATAAATGAGATATTCCAAGACATTGTCTGGCCCTCAGAAACTTAATTTCCATTGGTTTTTAATAAATCTTAAAGATTGTATTTTTCATCAGCTTTCATCAAATTAAGTGGCACGTTTCAAGTATTAGTGTTTGTGTTAAGTCGCAGCAAGCTTTCTGTGTGTAAAAGGCATGTCTTCTGTTTTGTAGCCATCCTATCACAGAGCTAGATCTGTCCTTACTAAACAGTGAGGTGTTTTCACTTGCACTCACTAGGACTGCTTATCTCAATACACATGCTACCATTGACCCCTCACCAGTCTGCATCTAACTTATCATTTGTCTGGAGCTCACAACATGTTATGTTCAGGTCACTAGACTACTAGACTACTTAGCAGTTACTGTTGGTAAGGGTCCTGTGAATAGACTACTTAATCTGATATCCATTTACGTTTGTTGGTTTTACAATGTACAGTCAAACCAAAATTTATTCAGACGCTTTATTCGCTATGGTTTAGAAAATGGTAATAAAATATGACAAGAACTGGTGTCTCATTATATGACAAATTTTAATGGTGGTAGTAGTAGTGAATAATTTTTGGGTATAATACAGTTCAGTTTTATTTTTGCTATCTTCACTTACAAAAATTAACTATATTGTCCTGCACCCACTAGTAAAAAAAAAAAAAAAAAATTAAAAATGATATCTGGGGTCTGAATAATTTTTGGTTTGACTGTATTTGTTAAAATTCTGTTCAAGTGTAGGGTTAGTATAATTGGAAAAAAAAAAGAAATTAATGCTTTCTGCATGCGTGGATTCAAGCGTGCTATTTTTTTAGATTAAAATGTAATTAAAACTTAATATTACAAATAGAACTTATTAGGGCTGGGCAATTTATCAAAATATCGAAATATGCATATCGCTACAGCTTGCAATATTTTGGGGCCATAAACAAAAGACGGAAGAAAAAATGAAAAGAAAAAATTACTCCCTGCTCTTGCTGAAATAACTTTTGTAGCTTGAATAAGAATCAGTGCATATTAAATTCATAGAGTGAAGACTAAGCAGTGTTTTAATTTTCCTTTTTATTATTCGGTTCCTAAACTGATGCTAAAATGATTACTTTTTTATGTAATGCTAGAGTAAAACACTACTGTTCACTTTCGAAAGTTGTTGTAGGGGTGCTTTCTTCTCACAAAAAGTTAAACATATAAGCTACCGGTAGTTATATTAGAATCAGAATGAGCTTTATTCTCCAAGTGTGCGCAAACAAAAAAACATTTGTTGTAGTTTTGGATGGATGGATGGAAAAGATTTCCATTGTCATATACTTTAAATGCTGGTCTTTTTATGTTTATGTTCATCAAAGCATCTTGGGGAAAAAGGTCATGGTTTGCACAAAAATATTAAACGACCGTTTTCAATATTGATAATAAGAAATGTTTCCTGAGCAGCAAGTTGGCATATAGGAATGATTTCACAGCTAAAAATTACATATTTAAATCTGTTATTTTAAATTGTAGTAATATTCCACTATAACTGTTTTACTGTTGCTTTGAGCAAATAAATGTAGCCTTGCTGAACATAAAAAAAAAAAATATTTACCACAAAATTTGGCCAAAGTTTTTCAAAAACCTTTAAAATGTTTTTCAGTTCCACATTAAGAAGGACAAGAGGTTGATAACCTGTGAATAAGCTCTTGCATTTTTAATGGAGTTTCTCTAGGAAACATAAAGAATTAAACAGGGGATCAGTTTCCTCATTACTCTAAAAGTAATTGGTCAGTAGGTTATGTAACGTCTCCACAAAGAAGACTTATTTTGTAACCAACAACAACAGGTTACACAAATTGTAATTGGCTAGGATGTGTGTTTGTTCAGTGAAGTATTGCATCAACAATAGCTCATAACCTTTTAATTTCAGCTCCAGCACATTGTCACCTCCATATCCTTTATAACATGATCCACCTCATGTTCCAATGCATAAATAAGCTGTTTTCTGGTTATGTGTTAGACTTCTGGTTCATAAGCTGCTGTAGAAGAATCACAAAGTGCAGTAAATGGTAAAACTGTTTGCACACAAACCAGTGTGTTCTTCATTAAGATATTACATTAAAATAATATGGTAAGACACAACAGTTTGCAATATCAAGGAACAAAACAAGCTGTTTTGTACAGCTAAAAACAGCTGGAAGTGGATGAGACTAGAAGCCAAGCACATTAAACTTACAAATAGCTGCGCCCGATCTTATAGGAAAAATAAGGTGGATACATCAGCCTAGACCTCAGATGCATTGTTTAGAATTTCTGTACATCTGTTAACAACCTTTTTTCTCTCTCTCTCTTTCAGGAACATTCACACAATGGGTTTCAATAAATAACTAGACCAGAGATAACTAATACAATTCTCAGGTGCTCAGACAGATGTGAAATTGCTCATACCTTCTGCTCCATGGAGACTTCACATAGATCCATGAATCTTACTTTCCCCATTGAGGACAAAAATGGAAATAACATCACTTGCCCAAGTGAGGATTCCCCCGATTCACTAAGGGGCTCTAGCAGTTTGAGTTGTGGCGGTTCAGACAGCTCTCCTGATGTAGAAATGGAGGACTGTATCACTTGCCCAACAAAACCTGAGACTTCTCCCTCAAAGATGGTGAAATCAAGTGGCGCAATTGCTGTTGACTATGTCAAATCAAAAATTGACAACTGGAATGAAAATATGACTCTCTTGATCGTGGACTCAAAAAACACTGAATGCAATGGCAGTGAACAAAGCTCAGAAACCTCCCCTGACTGTGGTGAGCGAGAGCTGTCTGAGGTGGACTCATGTGAGCCATCACGCCGTGGATCCAGTGAGAACTGCTGCTCTGTAAGTTCTGGTGAGATGGTCATGAGGAGTAACAGCTTTGTTTTGCATGAGAACGACCAGCCACTGAGCATCTCAGTGATCGAGGAGTCCAAAAACTCCTTGGATATATCTTCAGATCTCTGCGTGTTGTCGGGCATGTTACCTGACGTTTGCGAGGGCCTAGCTGAGTTGCCACAAGATGGGCGCAAGAATCAGGGCCTACAGTGCACCTACAACCAACTCAACAATCAGACCTTTCTCATAGATGAAAAGTCATTGAGCAATGAGAAACTTGAATGTGTCACACCTGTTCATTATCACAAATCCAATAAAGATTTGCAAAAGTTGGCATGCAACAACGGTGGTTCTAATCCTTCAACACCAGTGGAGGGAAAAACTGTGCTTCTTACTGCTTCTGAGGATTTGGACATCAGTGGCAATGCTCAAACTTCGACTCCAGTGCAGACTGTGAGTAACAAGACATTTTGCCTCCCTTCTTTGTCTGAGTCACCTCTGAATAAAGATGAAGGTGATTCAGTGAGTCCAATGGCTCAAGTTATTAGACAGCAGCAAGGCGCTGCCTCTCAAAAGCCCAAAACACCCTGGTTGTCAGCGAGCAAAAGCAATAAGATAGAAATAAAACGATTTCCGAAGCCTAACTTCAGTAATATAAAGTCGAAAATTATGTCACGATCCTCCAACCCCTTCAAGACATCAAGTGCACCAGTTCCAAATGCCATTCCTCAAACTAACGAAAGCCAGACTATGAACCAACATAAGCCATCTCCTACCACTTCTGCCACACCAGCTCAAAGTGTAAAGAGCTCTAATGCAGCTAAAAGAACTCGCTCATCTACTTGCCATGAAAGTGGTCCAGCCTCAAAATTTCGAACTCGCCGATGGTCTGAAAGCGCTACCTCTTCCAAAACAAGTAAAGATGGATCACAAGAAAAGAATGGAGTCTTGAATAACACCACCACACCACAAAGAAACACTAAAGGAGGTGCTCTGAATCAGGGTGGGAAGATCAAACCTGCAGAAACCGAGTCAAATAGAGAGGATATGCAGGGAAATGAGTCTTTGAAGGTTCGTGGGAAGAATCAGAAAGTCAATCTGTTGGTGAGTATGTTATGGTCAGTAACTGATAAATGAATGATATTAAAATGATATCAAGTAAAGTTCTAAAATAAAAGATGCTACAAATGGATTTGGAGAGCACAATATTAGTAAATGTCAAACTGTACATGAGTGTTGGGGAGTAACTTGCATGTAATCGAATTATGTAATTTAATTACAAAATAAATGTAGTTGTAATCCATTAGTTAATGGGAAAACGTGTAAATAAATTAGTTACTTATGAAAATAGTAATGATTACAAAGGGAGTTACATTTGAATGTTTTCACACACCCGCATACAGATTTAATTTATTGCAATATGTGCAATTTGAGGTGATGGAGTCTGATTTTGTGGTGGCTGTGCTTTAAAATGAATTTTTTTCTAATCTTACAGTGAGGGAAACAATTATTTGATCCCCTGCTGATTTTGTACGTTTGCCCACTGGCAAATTTTAAGTCTATAATTTAATGGTAGGTTTATTTGAATAGTGAGAAACAGAAGAGCAGCAACAACAACAACAACAACAACAACAAAAAAACAGAAAGAGACGTTTCTATGTAGTTGGCCACCAGGTTTGCACACATCTTAGGAAGGATTTTGTCCCACTCCTCTTTGCGGATCCTCTCTGAGTCATTAAGGTTTCGAGGCTGACGTTTGGCAACTCAAACCTTCAACTGTATATGACTGTATATGGCCCTGTCAATTGTCCCTTTGATGCGAATTGAGTTGATACCAAAGAGCTTGATTTGTGGTCTTATCTGACCACACTTTCACCCATTTCTCCTCTGAATCATTCAGATGTTCACTGGCAAACTTCAGACAGGCCTGTACATGTGCAGGGGTACCTTGCGGGCGCTGCAGGATTTCAGTCCTTTGCAGCATAGTGTGTTACCAATTGTTTTCTTGGTGACTATGGTCCCAGCTGCCGTGAGATCATTGACAAGACCCTCCCGTGTAGTTCTGGGCTGATTCCTCGCTGTTCTCATGGTCATTGAAACTCAACGAGGTGAGATCTTGCATGGAGCCCCAGACCGAGGGAGATTGACAGTTATTTTGTGTTTCTTCCATTTGTAAATAATCACACCAACTGTTGTCACCTTCTCACCGAGCTGCTTGGTGACGGTCTTGTAGCCCATTCCAGCCTTGTGTAAGTCTACAATCTTTTCCCAGACATCCTTGGATGGCTCTTTGGTCTTGGCCATGGTGGAGAGTTTGGAATCTGATTGATTTTCTGTGGACAGGTGTCTTTTATACAGGTAACAAGCTGAGATTAGGAGCACTTCCTTTAAGAGAGTGCTCCTTATCTCAGATCGTTACCTGTATTAAAGACATCTGGGAGACGGAAATCTTGCAGATGAATAGGGGATCAAATACTTATTTTACTCATTAAAATGCAAATCCATTTGTAACTGTTTTTTGAAATGCATTTTTCTGTTTTTTAAAGTTAAAAGTTATCGTTCATCCAAAAATAAAAACTGTTTACTCCCCCCTTATGTTCTAAATCCATAAGACTTTTGTTTCTTTAAAATGCATGAGTCCATTTTTAAAGAAACCCAAGACATTTCTGTCCCCTTTTTTTTTTATGTAAACACTTTAAAAAGTTGATAAATGGGTAGTAAGCCTAATCCATATGAATTAAATGGTTGAATCCAAGTCTTCTGAAGAAATGGTCACTTTATTTTTCACATGTTGATGAATAGATTAAATATAAGCTATCCACAAAGTACATAGAGCACACAGTAAACAAAAGCTCAACTGTTCTTGGTTGACATGCAGGATAAATCTCATTGGTTTCACTTCACAATGTGAGTTTTGTTTGCAAGTTTTAATTTAATAGATGTTTAGTGGAGGTACAGTTCTTTAAAATTAGCGCTGTCGAACGATTGATCGTGATTAATTGCATTTAAAATAAGTTTGTTTACATGATGTGTTTGTACTGTGTATATTTATTATGCATATATACAGTGGGTACGGAAAGTATTCAGACCCCCTTAAATTTTTCACTCTTTGTTATATTGCAGCCATTTGCTAAAATCATTTGTTAATTTTTTTTTTTTTCCTCATTAATGTACACACAGAACCCCATATTGACAGAAAAACACAGAATTGTTGACATTTTTGCAGATTTATTAAAAAAGAAAAACTGAAATATCACATGGTCCTAAGTATTCAGACCCTTTGCTCAGTATTTAGTAGAAGCACCCTTTTGATCTAATACAGCCATGAGTCTTTTTGGGAAAGATGCAACAAGTTTTTCACACCTGGATTTGGGGATCCTCTGCCATTCCTCCTTGCAGATCCTCTCCAGTTCTGTCAGGTTGGATGGTAAACGTTGGTGGACAGCCATTTTCAAGTCTCTCCAGAGATACTCAATTGGGTTTAAGTCAGGGCTCTGGCTGGGCCATTCAAGAACAGTCACTGAGTTGTTGTGAAGCCACTCCTTCGTTATTTTAGCTGTGTGCTTAGGGTCATTGTCTTGTTGGAAGGTGAACCTTCGGCCCAGTCTGAGGTCCTGAGCACTCTGGAGAAGGTTTTCACCCAGGATATCCCTGTACTTGGCCACATTCATCTTTCCCTCAATTGCAACCAGTCGTACTGTCCCTGCAGCTGAAAAACACCCCCACAGCATGATGCTGCCACCACCATGCTTCACTGTTGGGACTGTGTTGGACAGGTGATGAGCAGTGCCTGGTTTTCTCCACACATACAGCTTAGAATTAAGGCCAAAAAGTTCTATGTTGGTCTTAACAGACCAGATAATCTTATTTCTCACCATCTTGGAGTCCTTCAGGTGTTTTTTAGCAAACTCCATGCGGGCTTTCATGTGTCTTGCACATGGAGAGGCTTCCGTCGGGCCACTCTACCATAAAGCCCCGACTGGTGGAGGGCTGCAGTGATGGTTGACTTTCTACAACTTTCTCCCATCTCCCGACTGCATCTCTGGAGCTCAGCCACAGTGATCTTTGGGTTCTTCTTTACCTCTCTCACCAAGGCTTTTCTCTCCTGATAGCTCAGTTTGACCAGACGGCCAGCTCTAGGAAGGGTTCTGGTCGTCCCAAACGTCTTCCATTTAAGGATTATGAAGGCCACTCTGCTCTTAGGAACCTTAAATTTGTTTTGTAACCTTGGCCAGATCTGTGCCTTGCCACAATTCTGTCTCTGAGCTCTTCAGGCAGTTCCTTTGACCTCATGATTCTCATTTGCTCTGACATGCACTGTGAGCTGTAAGGTCTTATATAGACAGGTGTGTGGCTTTCCTAATCAAGTCCAATCAGTATAATCAAACACAGCTGGACTCAGATGAAGGTGTAGAACCATCTCAATGATGATCAGAAGAAATGGACAGCACCTGAGTTAAATATATGAGCAAAGGGTCTGAATACTTAGGACCATGTGATATTTCAGTTTTTCTTTTTAAATAAATCTGCAAAAATGTCAACAATTCTGTGTTTTTCTGTCAATATGGGGTTCTGTGTGTACATTGAGGGGGAAAAAAATGAACTTTAAATGATTTTAGCAAATGGCTGCAATATAACAAAGAGTGAAAAATTTAAGCGAGTCTGAATACTTTCCGTACCCACTGTAAATACACATGCATGTACAGAAACAATTTTGTATTTGGATGTGATTTAATCATAATGAATTTTGACAGCACTAAAATATCTGTGTTTTAAAGATTAATGAAAGTCATGCGGTTGAGTAAATGACAGAATTTTCAATTTCCCCTTTTATTGTTTCTGTATATATCCAGTATCGTCCTATATTTTCAATCTCGACTGATACAGAACAGTTAAATCTCTAATATTGGTCAGTAATCAAAATGTAAAGTTCTAAGTAAACATTGAGTGAGTTTTGAATGATTTGTGTGTAATGTTTGGATTAAGGCAGCCATCTTAAACAAAGCACAGTTCACAAACAAAAATCTAAGGGAAAGTGGTTATGCAGTGTAATTGCTGTTTTAATTACTGCTGCAAGAGGGCAGCAAGCTGAGTCTGTGGAAAATGCGTTCCATGTGCACACATCACATCATGTTTACAGAGCTAGAGAGGCGAACCAAAAAAAAAAAAAACTTGGCAGGGACTTCAGAATTCCCATGGGGACTGTATTACAATAGCTGTTCACGTCTCAAATCTGCATGGGTTTTATCCTACCCTTTAGATGTGGTATGGCCAACACTGCTATAAGTGTAAGGAGCTCAGGCTTGGGACAGCATGTGTGGGAGCGAATTGCTGAAAGGGAACTTCTCTTGCAGGCGGTGTCTACCAGGCCAGCAGCAGCAGCATGTGAGTGGAGTAGAACTAGGGTTGGCTCTCAGCCATCCCCAGCCAGGACAGGAGGCGCCTCTGCTGCTCATGTTCCAGCTGCAAACTTACGACCACCACTTTCAGCCTCTAAGCTCAAACCTGGTGCAGCGGGAAAAGATGGCAGCAGTAGCACTGACATGCCTTCACCCAGGAGCAAACTGAGCACGTCTGACGGTAAGGGCGTTGTGCACTGCAAAGCTTAATCTTTCTGTTGTTTTGTCTGCTTTTACTTTTACAGTGTGAGTTGGTGCATGTTGTAGCAGGGTTTGGATTGTCTTACAAATGGTCTAATAAGTTTTGAGTGATTCATACTGTTTTTCTGTTTATTTGTTCAGTGTACTGCCATTCCTCTCAGTTCTTTTAGTTAGTCAGCATAGTAAGAAAACACTTGAGTGATTCCACATAATGGTAGAATTAGATGCATGTTGTACCATTGTTTCTTTTACGATTACAAATAGTTTCAGGGAGGAATTGAGTTTTGACTTGACTAATTTGTGCATTTTGTATTCTACTGTTCAAAAGTTTTGAGGTCATGAGTTTTTTTTTTTTTGTTTGTTTTTTTTTATGTTAATGTAATAAGACCACAGTTAGTTTAAATCGAAATCTTTGTTTCACTCAGTCTTTACTTTATAAATTGCTGATTCTAAACAAATAATTTAATGTGTTTTGTTTAAACTTTCTTTTGTCCAACATTTGTGCTAGCCAGTGAATTTAATCACATTTCTTTTGCTATTCTTTTCTGTGGGATAGGTAATTATTTTAGGAATGTTAAAGGCTGGGTTTAGATAATTTTTGGCAGATTTGAAGCAGATGCAGTTCTCTTGTTCACCTTCAAGATGGAAAAAAGAATTTTTCAAGAAATGTACCTTCTTTAAATGATTAAGCCTTTTTTTTTTTTTTTTTTTTTTTTTTAAATAAAGATGTCAGATGAATTTAGAGGCTTCTGCTTCTGAACTCTTCAAATGTTTTTTGAGCAGCAAATCAGAATATTAGAATGATTTCTGAAGGATCATGTGATTGGAGTAATGATGCTAAAAATTCATCTTTGAAATCACAGGAATAATATTAAAAATATTTCAACATTGAACTGTTTCTGCTGTACTTTTGATCAAATAAATGCAGGCTTGGTGAGCAGAAGAGACTTCTTCAAAAAAAACATTTAAAAAAAGCATTCTAAATCTTTTGACTGGTAGTGTATATTATATGTTAAGTGCCGATTGTGGGGGGGAAAAACTCAACTTCCTGTAACCATGAACTTGGCACGAAACATTGTATTGTGAAATTGAGTTTTTGGAGGCTTGTTAAATTGCTTTTTCAGTGTTGTTGTTGTTGTTGTTGTTGTTGTGTTGTGTGTGTTTTTTTTTTTTTTTTTTTGTACAGAAATTTATAGCACAATCATCTATGCACTTATTTGTAACATGAGTATAACAATGGATTTATTGTTTGCCATTTTCCCTCTGCAGTTAAGCTCAAAATCAATTTAACTGAAGGTGCAAGTGCAGTTTCAGGATCCCAGTCCAGATCTGCTGCATTCGCAGCTCCACCATCAGCCTCTAAACTGCCCGTGAAATCCAAATTACAGACTAAGAGCTCCAGCACTTCTCAGACAAATGGACATTTAAAGCAAGGTGAGCCTTCCCAGATTGTCAGTGATGGAAGTCACTGCTTTAGTCAATCTCATGTTATGCAGCTTGACCCATATTCCCTGCTAGGTCAGTGTTGATTTTTGAAACATCTCGACTTTGAAATATAATTTTAGCTTAAATATTAAGCCTTTTAAGTCTAAGTAGATTAAATGACCTGAAATCAGTTTAATTAAGAGAATTGCACATGAAAATATTGGCTTCTTTTTTTGGTCTAGACAGTGATGCTTTTTTACCATTTGAACATTCTACTGTTCTCATTGGTTGATGGACATGTTGTTTGTATGGATCGGGACACTCAGTCCCAGATGTCTGCGGGGCAGGGTTTTTTCCACCTCAGTTCACTTGGAGGGGTATGAGAAAGCAGTGCACATAAAAATAATGAGGATCTTCCAATGCAAACGGACCTTATTTTCTCCTTTATTATGTTTAACTCACTTTGGAAAGTCATGGCTGCACACAGAGGGACCTTGACTGAAATCTCAGAGCAAGTTTTTACTAATTCAACCCTGAACCAGCAGCCAAGCTCTTGTGCTCAGTTAGATCTGACTCTTTTGACATGCCTCCTTATCGGATCCTATCGCTTTTGTATTATCCCAACAAACACATTTACGTTGTGGAAACGTCGCTGCAACATTCTATTTTTACTGTGGCAACGTTGCTGACTACATGCCCGCGACATTGTGACAACGTAGAAATGTAAGACGCGAAAGGGTTGTAGCAACGTTGTTGCGCGACATTCAGCAACCCTGAGGCGACGTTTTTACTACATGTATTTTTTATGCCAGATTATAAATATTGCCTTTTCTGCGTGTTATATCAGACACGAGATAAGTATGTATAATACTTTTAAATACTGTTTAATATTAAAAATCGTTCATTAAATTGTTGTTTCAACTTAACATCTGCTTGTGTAACTTTGAAAAGTAAAAATGCCATACAAATTAATATAATCAAGCTTTATTTCATGCCAAACATTTCATGCTTCTCAGTATATGAAGCATGTAAATATATTAAGTCATTTACAAATGACTGTAAACTCATTTATAAACTATAGTTTAAGTATATTACATTACAAATAAAAAAGCAAAGCATCTGAGAACGTTTATTAAACAAAAGCAAAGCAAACAAAACAGCAGTCACCGGACGATGAGGCGGGAGAATACGCCGGACAGGTGAACGTAGTTAAGTTGATGTGCAGAAAACAGTCCAAGAAAGATCAACAAATCCAGAGGGCAGTGGCAAACGCAGAATCAGAAGGGAGGCACAAGTCAACACCAAATATATAAGGATATCTGAATAATAAAAGAAATATAGTTACATTACACCAAACCCAATCGCAAATTAACATCTGGTATGTGAATTATCAGCTATTGTGTAACAACAAATAAATATCACATTGGACACGAAAATTGTAGGTTTTGTTCGGATATTTACATATTTATCTGAGAGAAATCAAAAGCAATACTCGCGTATCCTGGTTTGAAGAATAATAACAGCCCAACGGTCTGTTAGAATTTAAAATGCACTTCGAAACAGTGACGAGTAAATGTTGTACAGTGGTTGTCCAGACAGCCTAAGCACAACCTTCAGAGATGTTCTGAACCGTGGTTGAAGGACAACATCGTGACAACGTAGTAACAACCTGAACCACACAACTTAGAACCAACAACCTTTTAGCCACGTTGTTACAACGTTGCTAAAAGGTTGACAACGTTGAGGCAACATTCTGTGTTTGTTGGGATTCCATTTTCTGCCTTTTATGTGAATCCTAAGACAGTTATGGAAAAGTACAGAATTTTTTTTGTTGTTGAGTTCAGATGTAGAGTTGCTTTTTTATTATATATAGCATATTATTTATATATATATATATATATATATATATATATATATATATATATATATATATATATATATATATATATAGCATATTTATTTCACAGTTG
>CM065129.1:28740466-29027966 GCA_033026305.1 Cirrhinus molitorella | reverse complement strand
TTAACACAATAAATACAATGATTGTTATTATAATGGTTGCTAATTCATCCTAAATCCACTTTATTTTCACAGATATTTATTGTTTTGTTTTTTATAGTCATGCTTTGACAAATTATAAAGTTATAATCACACAAATTATATAATTTTTCACATGATATTGTACATTATAATGATTCTAAATTTATTCTAAACTTGTAGAATACAACCTTTTTATTATTATTATTTTTTAAATATTTCTTTCATTATTGTATTATTTTAATTTCTTTTCTATTTACGTGTTTCTAATTTTTTCTACATTCTATGTGGTAAGTGTTACATTTACTTTCCCCTAAATTACTGCCATATAACTAATTAAATCTTAAAGTAGGTAAACATAAAAAAATAAATACATAATACTATATATAATACAGGGCTCGACAATAAGGGCTGCCCGATGGTCCGGAGCCAGCGTGAACGATGCTCGGGCCAGTTGATAGAACTGTCACTTGCCCGATCGGGCCAGTGCACATCGTACAAGTGTGTGATATATATTGTCTACAATAATATTGTAGGCTAACTGTTGTTTTAACGATCTGACATTATCCAGTATGTCCCTCACTATAGAAAAAGAAAAAAAAAACGCACAGTCATTGACTGCACGCACTACGTAATAAAGTAGTAGGTTAAACGTCTGCGCATGCACGTTTAAAGTGGATGCTTTCACTGCGTGATTTAGTCTATTAAAATGCATTTAGAACACCCCCAAAATTTTAAATCAGGGTGAAAATGCCCCTGTATGTCTTTTATATTTATATATCATAGACATAATTAACCAAAATCACATGTATCGTTGTCATCCATCAGCAAGATCACAAAATGATTTTGATTTTATACAACAGTTCAATAAACAGGAAGTTAATAATCTTATAAACTTACGTTTTACACACTATATTGCCCATTTTTGTTCTATTTTGCCAACAAAAATAGCAACGTTTTGCATTTCTGAGCAACACGTGTCACTGTTTCCTTACTGAATGAATCAGCTTTTTGAATTAATTTGTTTAATGAATCACCTGAATCAACTCAAGTATTAAATGCCTCAAATTAATCATCCGTTTGACCAAATCAGTTGAATCTCAATGACTCACTCATTAACCGTGAAATGCTGCTGCCTACTGGCTGTTTTAATTTCACATTTAAAGTGTTTTTTTTATTTTTTATAAACATTCAAAATTTAATGTTTGAAATGTTTGAAAAAATTTTTGTAATTTTTTTTGCATTTGTAATTGCTCTTTACTGAACAACTTTAATAAGGGTTAAATCCATATTTATACAGAGAACACTAGTGTGTTCACTTGCCTAACAATATTTAAATGTAACTGAGTTATTAAAGTTATTTATCAGAAACAATGAATACAACAACTATTTTATTTTTATTTATTTATTTATTTGTTTGATTGTTTGTTCATTTATTATTTAGTGTGGGGCCACAGAAAATTTTGGCATGGCAAGTAAAAATTTTAACCACTGACGTGACCGGGCCAGTAGAAAAAAATCCTCAGCGTTGAGTCCTGTAATAAATAATATTTCAATAAAAAATATTGCATGTGTGCAATTCCTGTCATTTAGAAAGAGTAAATTCAGTGAGCTACAGCAGGTTTACCTCTAAAGATTTTAACCAATCAATGAGTGACACAAATGAGAGGGAACTAATTCTGTTTCTCCAGAATGAGGCTCTGAGCTACAAACTGTCCTTCACATCAAAGTAAAGCAGTTGGACCGGCAAAGGCTCCTGAGGCGTCTTTACACCACCACTCCGTCATGTCAGTCAGCATGTGTCTTGTTTTTGTTTCGCCGCGCACATGAATCAATAATCAACATTGGAGCAGCTAATACGCTGTTTCCGTGATTGTGATTGAACGCCGCGAGGGCCCCCCCTGCAGCCGTGCGCCAGAGCGACTGGAAAAGCCACACAACAGTCTAAATGACTGGTTTGGAGACTTCCTCTGCTGTGCGCGCAGCCCAGACCCCCGCCGCTCGGCTCTGGCACGGTTTCAAAAGACACCGCAAACACATGTGGCAATCAATTCCCACCGCTTTCCACGATCTAATCAGATTTCTTTCCGAGGCGTCCATTAATCTCTAAACTGCAGATAGATCAACTGAAATATGATCGCTTCAGCAAACTCTAAAACTGCCTTACGGTAAAGGTTAGATATACGGAGCAGCTCTCGCCTCATTTTGTCTCAGGACACTGTGCTGAGATCTATGGATCAGCGCTGCTATATCAGCTCTGATTCACCGCTCGCCCAGCGCGCATGGAGTCCCACTGTCAGCCAGGCCAGACGTTAGTTCCGCTCCATGGAGCAGCACTGGATAATGATGTCCGGACAGGTGAGATCCGTATCAGTAAACGCATCTTTGACAGACCTAAATGTGAAGCACACAGACTCGACTGCAGGTGTGGCAGTAAATCAAAAGGCCTGCTTTTTCGACTTCAATTAACTTTACAGGAGCTCAGTGGCAGACCTGGGATCAAACCGTGTCTTTTTTTTTTGGCCAGATAGCGGCGTTGGAAAAGGCTGCAGGCTGTGACTATCAGGATCTGATATAGGATCTCGCAAGGAGTTATAACTCACTGTTAAAGAGCGAGATTGCGTTGAGGCGTAGATGGGGAAACAGTGTTAGACCTCCTTGGCCTCAATCATCACATCATCTGCATACTCTTCTGTATTTGCGTCATTGTAATCAGCATGTCTAATCCTACAGATTCAGTCGGCTGTTCGCAATGTGTCGTTTATCTTTTCTAAAGGTCATTCCTCCACAATCCCTTTAGCAAAACAACATGGTACTTTTTTAAGGTTTAAGCTGATGGGCCTGTGGAAGGAAAAAAACAATTTTCACCTCACGGCAGAATTGTGGCAAATAAATGACGTGTTCTCCCTGTGAGTCTCGGCTATTTACAGATGACGCTGTGGAAGAGTTTACACTTCTTTCCCTTTCATCCTGTCTGACGCTGAGGAGGGAATCTAATTTCTGTAACTCCCAAAAATGTCAAAGGTTAGCTGCTTTGTGAGAATGGATATCCCTTTTTAGAGGAAAAAAGTCTGCTGGCTGTGAATTGCAGGGCTGGTTAAGAAAGGTGTATACTGGTTAGAGCCAGTTTGGTGCTGGTCTAGCTGATAAGAAGTCATTTCTGTCATTATGTCATTTTTATTCAGCGAGGATGCATTAAATTGATCAAAAGTAACAGTAAAGACTTTTACTTTCACAAAAGATTTCTATATCAAAGGAAAAACTTTCCATTCTTCAAAGAATCCTGAAAAAATGTATCATGATTTCCACAAAAATATGAAGCAACACAACTGATAATAGGAAATGTTAGATGTAATCTTTAAGATGTAAATCTGCATATTAGAATGATTTCTGTAGGATTGTGTGTCACAACAATAGATTCAAATATAAAACAGCTATTTTAAATTCTAATAGTATTTCACAATATTTTTGTTCAATCTAATTAATGCTGCCTTGGTGAGCAACAGAGATTTCTAATGTTAAAAACGTACTTTTGCGTGATTTTACTTTTAAATATGATTTATTAATAAGGGTGATTATAGTAATTTCATATACTTTTAATTTTATTTTCATATTTAGCACATTAAAACGAAGTCAGAACCTAAATATGATTAGCATTTACAATAAAGAAACACATTGATTATAATATTAATATTAATTTACTTCTGTTGGCTGAAAAAGTTGGGTAGTAACTAATGTAATCTGGATTACATAATCAGATTCCAAACACTTAAGTACTTGAAATTAGATTAAATTACAATTTAAAATACTCGTAATCAGACTACAGTTACTTTTTATTGATTACATGATTACATATTATTCACACAATAATATAATATACTATATATATCTATATATATAAATATATACACAAAAATACTATTTAAATCAATGTGATAAACAAGTTAAGTCAAAAGTAATCTAAAAGTAGTCTGTTTTTATTGCCTAAAATGTGTAATGGATTACATTAATAATTACAATTTTTGTCATGTAATTTGGACTAATTTGTAAGTAATCTGCCATCATAATCATATTTTTTTAGTATTTAAAATGATTTTATACAGAGCCAAGCACATGACATACAAGGGAAAAAATAAATAATGTGCACAATTCATTAATTAATTCTCTCAGTTTACTAAATTGTGCACTTAATATAATTTGTTCCCTTGTTTTATGTAAATCATGCGCACAAAATAATAATTTGTGCCCTTGTTTTAAGTAAATTGTGCACACAAAATAACATAACAACATAACAAAACATAAAACAAACATAAAATAACAACATAAAAGAAACATGTTTTTATGTTATTTTATGTTTGTTTTATGTTATGTAAGTAAAATAACATGAAAAACATAAACCAAACATAACATAACATAACATAAAAGAAACATAACATAACATAAAACAAGCAAAAAATAACATAACAACAAAACAAAAATATCACAACAGCAGCAACAGGTTTATGAGAATGTGGAAAGAAAGTATTTCTTTAAAACAAGGGCATGAATTAGTATATTGTGCGCACAATTAACTTCTTTTCCCTGTGCATGTCATGTGTGGAGCTCCGTATTTTTATATTAAGTTTTAGCAAAATATGAAACTATCATATAATGAAAACATGTCCAAAAGAGAGTTCCCAATTAATTGCAAGACGATGACTTGAGAACCACTGATTCGGAAACAAATCGTTCAGTTTTATGAACCAGTTTAACTGATTAATTGACAATATTCATAAACCAGTGTTTTCTCATAGCTAATGGACTAGTGACTCCACCAGCCAGTGTGGCCAGGGAAAACCACGGACTTGGGCTACTTTAACACTGTTGCCGCGGGTTGTTTTTGATGTCCACGGGTTGAATCAACCCTAATAATGTCATATTTAGCCCCTGAAATGCGAATTTACCAGGGGAACCCCGATCAAAAAAAAAAAGTGTATTTCATCCCCCAGAACACGTTTTTTTATGGGAGACCCCCCTCGAAACACGACTGGGCTAGTTTTGAGTAGCAATATGGCGTGTTATGTTGTGAAAACCTGTCAACCATGCCACCAGCACAGACCTCATGATAAACCCATCTAATCTAGCTCATCTAGTTAACACATGCAGGTCTTCCAGCAGTGATATCAGAAGCCTGGGGAAAATTCTAGGAAAAGCTCTAAATGTAAACATTTCCTCTTTAAACTGAACTCAAAGCCTTTCAGAGCCCATCGTCTGCTTTCGCTGTCACTGCAAGCGTGTTTGCGCAGAGGAAAGAGATAAGAGAGGCGTGCCACCCACTGCTGCTCAGCGACGGACCCCTCTGTTAGTTGGTTTGTTTTTGTCTCTAGTTTGTTAGCTCTGTCCTTGATGTGCTTCGCGCAGAAGCACCCCGGAGCCTCCGCCGCATCAGGTGCCGCTCTGATCAAAGGCTGACGTGAATGCCGTGCTCCTCCCTCTCCCTCTCTTACGATTGCTTTTCATTCCTTTCTTCTTATGTCTGTTCATTTGCATCATCCTATTCTCTTAGACACACACACTACGTTTCAGGCCTCTTAACTCCCATTTTTACCTTATTTCCCCCACCTTTGTTAACAGACCAATCCTTCTCCAGAGAAAACGTCGCCTTTGAAAGGAAAAACAAATGTGGTAGTGCAAAAAAGCACATGCTGACAGAGGATATAAATCTAATGACTAAAGGCTTGTTCACACCAGGGGTGATAACTATAAGAATAATCATAATGCTTTAATAATCATTCTAATTCTATGAGAATACAGAGGAATTATATTGTTGAAATCATTTATCATGGTATAGACTACTATAAAATAATATAATTTCTGCCTCTGATGAGAACCAGTTCACAGAAGGAAGTTATTTACAACACTCGTCTGGAGTAAAAATATGTTGTTATTCTCATACTTTGATGCTACAATAAAACGGTTAGCATTTTAGACTCTTCTATTCAATATTTCTTTAATGTAATAGAATTTGACTGACAACATGGTTTATGTATTTATTTTTTCTTTTTCAAGATTTCTATATATGGGCCATTCTACAAACTGGTGCAAACTGGTGCGAAAATTTATATTTTCTTTGTAAATTATGAATCTTTATGTAAAAAATATGTCCTGCATTTTCATGTCACTACAGAAACAGTGTATGATTTAGTCCATTGGCTGTGATTTTAACTACACTCCTAAAATGCTGAAAATGAAAAAATGTGTGCTGTCACAAAAAATGTGTGCTGTCACAACCAAACATGGGCTGTTTTGTCGTAAATAAAGTATACTGATTTATTTAAGATGTTATGATAGTGTTTGGTTAAATGTATCTTCAAACTAATGAATCCTTAAATTTGAAATCAGTATGATCAACTTTTTTGCCTTTTACAAAGAAAAACTGGATTCATAAATCAACAAATCTCATAAATCCACTGAAATGTTGTTAAAATTGTAATTGCTACTGATTTATTTTTATTCTATTTTAATAAAATAAGTAATAAATAAAAAATACACATGAATTTGAATTTATGTATTTATTTTTATTTTTCAAGATTTCTATATATATATATATATATATATATATATGTGTGTGTGGGGGGGCCATTCTACACAATTGGTGCAAATTTTTTTTTTTTGGAAATTATGAATCTTTATGTAAAAAATTAAAGTGTCCCGCTTTCTCATGTCACTACTGAAACAGTGTATGATTTAGTCCATTAGCTGAGACTACACCCCTATATTTATGATCAGGAAATATTTATGTATCCCTCTCTCATATAGCTACATTGTAAGTAGTCTCAGCCTCAGATATCATGCCCACAGAACATTGGATAAATGTCTGATGCATATGGCAAACTTATCTGGAAACACTTCAGGAGTTTCAAAGTCGTCATCGGATTGGTTAGATTTTTCTGGGATTTCTGGGAGATGTGTGTGTTGCGTTCTTTAACGTTCTGCCTGGAAACAAAAATGTCATGGCACCCAGCCACCTCACGAAAAAAGAAAGTCGTCATGTTTACAACTGTGACGACAAGCGCCTATTGGGATCAACTAAATGCTGGACTTTGATGTAAAGTTTGCGGTATAGAATCTTTCAAATATGTCAGAGAGTTTCACACACAGTCTGTTATTGTGGCGACATTTCCACTAAACATGATGCGGCACAAAATGAAACGTGATTGGTTGCTTTACCTCTCAGTCATATGGCCTAATGGGCGGGCCTTGGCCATTCAAACCGGCCAAAGATTCCAGACCTTCTGTCATCAGTCTGAAGGTCTGGCTACGCAAGACTACATTGTAAATAGATAGGCCCTATCTTTTGAGGTAAATGTGCTTAAAAGTATGAAAAATCTGTGTGTAACTTTAAAGACTGTCACTACCGAACACCATTTTCCTATAATTAAACATACTTTTTTAGGAGTTATCTCATAACATTTAGTTTTTGTAAGTGTACAGCTGTTCAGACCTGTGCTAGCTCACCATGTGCTGATTAGCACTTAAGTTTGAAATCACTATGATCAACTTTTTGCCTTTTACAAAAAAAATTTGGATCCAAAATGCAACAAATCTCAAATCTCCTTGAAATATTGTTAAAGTTGTAATTGTTAATGATTTACCTCTGAAGACATTTTAATAAAATATAAAAATATATATATTTACAAAGAAGATGTAAGCAAAATTTTAATATAACCCTTCTTGTTAAATTATATAGTACTATGATTCGGTAGTGACAAATTTGGGGAGAGGACAAATATTCCAAAACTTAATGAATATTACAATATGAGAATTAACAGCACAATTACTAGAAATGCATACCTTGGATATTATACAATTTGCACACATAAAAATGAGTGAATTGTTTTTTTTTTTTTTTGAGTTTTCAACTCTGGCTTTGAACCAATTCTATAGTGTAGTGGATAAGATAATGGTATAATAAACAATCTGATCTTGTGACAGCCCTACAGTGTTGTTAAAGTAGTTTTCAGTTTCATCTATGAACATGAATCTGTCAGCATTTTATTACATTCGCTGTACGTATCACAGTAGTTCATAAATGAAATGTCTGCTGAGTGACGCTAAAGATAAAAATGCATTTGCTGGAGGAAACATGCCATTTTAGCTTGCATGTGCAATGATGCACCAGGTGCGTTACCGAGCAAGTTTACTATGTCAGAAAAGCCACATATATGAAGCTGGTTATGTAATGCAAACGTCAACAAATCATGCACTATAGTAAAATCTGCCCTGTAATCATAATTGGTGATAATTGGTAGAAAAAAAAGTTGTTGATGTTTTATTTACATTAGTGTTTATTTCAGCTAGAAAGTACAGTGAACTGTATGTATAAGAATGATTTTTGAGTAGGTACACTTTTTCAGCCTAGGTTGGTTTGTCCCCTGCACGCCTCAAATCCCCTGGAATTCTCCCCGACGTCCCTCATTACGTCCTTCCCATCGTCCCTGAGTGCTCACCTCAGCAATACATACATTATTATGAGGACTTCTGTCAGCTACACAATAGAAACATCCCTACTTTTAATCATAGCCTCGGCCAGCTGGGAGAGAGCCTCCTTCACCCCTCCACCCTCTCCCTCCCTTCTCATGTTCCTTCTTTTTTTCTGGTTCTATCCATTCATCTCCCTCCCTCTCTCTCTCTCTCCCAGAAGTCGTAGTGATGAATAGTTCAGCGCTGGCATCTGATGCCCACCAGCAAGAGGCAAGGCCCTTTTCAACAGCTCTCCTGGATCAGGAGGGGAAAAGAGATTAATTAATCCGGCAGACTGGGAGGCAGGACACTTTGGGTATAGAGTTTGTGTGTGTGCACGGAGCCTGATGAGCTCTTTAAATAAACGCCACAAGGGTACACGCCAGAGCAGCCAGAGGCAGGGCATATGAGACCGTCCTTGACCTCCCAACACACACACACACACACACACACACTCCCAAACTGTTCCCTCAGAGACTCCTGCCTCACAAACCCACAGTCCACCGCTGATTTTCAGCCCAGACTTTGGGGGAGGGTAATGTGCCTGGGTTTGCTCTTAAATGCACACCGTGCCTCTGCGCACCTACATTACCACGCCATATGATACTGTACGGAGGAGGTAAATGATGTCATCATTCTGACCGCTGCCGCGTCCTTCAGACCAGCTGAACGGACCTGTTTACCTGCCGCTGACGGAGTGGTAATGTTAGGAGATGTCATTCTTTACAACAACAACAAAAAATTTAGCCCTTATCTAACCTAAAATGCACTACAGTGATGGCATCAGATAAATCTAATATATGTATACACTATCAGTCAAAAGTTTTTGAACAGTACGATTTTTTAATGTTTTTTAAAGAAGTCTCTTTTGCTCACCAAGACTGCAGTTATTTGATCCAAAATACAGCAGAAGCAGGAATATTGTGAAATATTTTGAATATTTAAAATAACTGCTTTCTATTTGAATGTATTTTAAAATGTAATTTATTCCTGTGATCAAAGCTAACATAATGCTTCAGAAATCATTCTTATATGCTGATCTGATGTTAAAGAAACATTTCTGATTATTATTATTATCAATATTTAAAACAGTTGAGTACATTTTTCATTATCAGCTTGGACTCAGTATCATTATTCTTTTTGTAAGGAAACGATCTTTTATTTATCAAGGATGCCTTAAATTGAAAAGTGATGATAAAGACATTTATAATATTACAAAAGATTTCTATTTCAGATCATTGGTGTTCTTCTGAACTTTCTATTTATCAAAGAAACCTTCAAAATTCTACTCAGCAGTTTCCAATATACTAATAAATGTTTTTTGAGCAGCAAATCAGAATATTAGAATGATTTCTGAAGTATCATGTGACTGGAGGAATGTTGCTAAAAATACAGCTTTGAAATTGTACTGTTTTTGCTGTACTTTGGATAAATAAATAAATGCAGGCTTGGTGAGCAGAAGACACTTCTTTAAAAAGCATGGTAGTGTATAAACATACAGTACACTAAAACTCCAAAGAGTGTAAAAGAACATCATGGTAATATTTTGGTACATTATTTAATATGATAGTCATGTGGTAACATCTAACTCTGCTCATTGGTCTGTTTTTAATTCACTGTACTTTGCATTTCTTATGCATTTCTTATTTGTACTATGTTAATCAAAAAGTAACAATACATATTTTTAATAGACCTCCGTAGTCTGGTGAATTATCAGGGTGTAAAAAGATATTTTGAACTGTTTTTGTCCAGTATATTTTTGTTCTTTGGGGTTTAAAAACAAAACAAGACAAATAAACAAAAAAAAACATAAAATTAATTTTACAGGGAGTTTTTACAAAATATCTTCTTTTGTGTTTCAGTGAAGAAAGTAAGTCATACATGTTTCATTTTTAGGTGTACTGTCTCTTTAAGAATAAATGTTTTATATAAATGACTGTTTATAGAAGGATCAAAAGTATTGATGCAGTATTACAATATACAGAGATACATGATCTCATGGTACTTACTGACTAAATAAATAAATAATGACAAAGATACCATTTATAAATATATGATGGTAATAGCATATATATCATAAAATACTTTTTAAATAAACATTGGTAGAAGGATCTGAAGTATTGATTCAATATCACAGTAGATATAGTATGGAAATACCATGATACTTTTTAAATAATGTATATAATGAATAATGACAGAAGGATCTATTAATACTGATATTGATTGATATCGCTATTCAGTAGATATTTATTGATATTTATATTGTATTTGATGTAGTATCACAATATACACTACCAGTCAAAAGTTTTTTGTTTCATAAGTCTCTTCTGCTCACCAAGCCTGCATTTATTTGATCCAAAAACAGTACTTTAGAAATATTTTTCATATTTAAAAGTAACTGTTTTCTATTTGAATATATTTTAAAATAATATTTATTCCCGTGAACAAATTAAAATTGTCAGCATCGTTACTCCAGTCTTCAGTGTCACATGATCTTTAAGAAATCATTCTAATATGCTGATTTGCTGTTTAAGAAACATTTTTTTATTATTAATACTAGCAATGTTTAAAAACAGTTGTGTAAACTTTTTCAGGATTCTTTGATGAACAGAAAGATCCAAAGATCAGCATTTATCTAAAATAAAAAGCTTTTGTAACATTGTACACTATACCATTCAAAAGCTCGGAGTTTTATTTTTTTAATAATAGAAATTAATACTTTTTTTTTTAGCAAGGATGCTTTAAATTGATCAAAAGCGATTATAAAGACATTTATAATGCTAATAATTTTTAGTTCAGACAAATGCTGTTCTTCTGAATTTTCTATTCATCAAAGAAGCCTGAAAAAAAAATACTGTTTTAAACATAATAATAATATTAAATGTTTTTTGAGCAGCAAATCTGAATATTAGAATCATTTCTGAAGGTTCATGTGACTGTAATGATGCTTAAAATTCAGTTTTGAAATCACAGGAATAAATTCAATTTTTACAAATATATTCATATAGAAAACTGTTATTTTAAATAGTAAAAATATTGTGAAATGTTACTTTTTTTGCTGCAGTTTGGATCAAACAAATGCAGGGTTGGTGAGCAGAAGAGGCTTCTTTAAAAAACATTAAATCTTTTTTGATGTAGTGTAGATATCCTATGGTACTTTTTAAATAAATAAATTAATTAATTAATAATGATCGACAGATCAGGATTGATGCAATTATTGTACATTTTAAATAAATACTCATATTTATATTGATGTGATATCGCTGTTGAATATATATTTATTGATACTGATATCGTATAAATGTAATCACAATCCATGGTACTTTTTAAGCAAATAAATCTTTATAGAACGATCGAAAGGATTGATGTGATATAGTATATAGATATACAACTGGTACTTTTAAATAAATAAATAAGCTGATTAAGTACTAATGTTATCGTTGTTGTTGAGGAACCTAAAAAAGCTGACAGTAGTCCAAATAATGGCCATTTTTATTACTTAGCAGGTGTGATTTTTCATATACAGATATGAACTTAAACTTGAATATGACTGCACAACCTCACCACTGAAAATACTATTTGCTGTTTTTCCTTGTCATTTAGCAGATGGCTTTCATCCAATGAGACTTACTCTAGACTAATTTCACAGACGGTCTCTTTGGAGCACCTGTGGTTAAGTGCCTTGCTCAAGGGCACAATGTTGATAGAGCGGGACCGTGATCTAACAGGAACTATTGAGTTTCTGGGTCATCTTACATGAGACTGAACCAGCATACGAGTAGCAGCTCAGATCATTAACTATTAGGCTACCAGCACATCACAGGAAAACCACTAGTACATCCGCAGCGCTAAAATGTCCAAAACAGGCCTTGTAATCTAGGCTATGATGTTCAACAGAGATAAATCTATAGCGGCGCCTCTGGAGACACAGGAAGAGACACAAAGGAGAGGAGGACCTGGGGAAAACGGAAGGCAGGAGTGAAGGGAAATTCCCATCTGTCTCCTACCCTCATGGATGAGTGCAGTGACCCAAATAGAGGGGACGGGAATAGCAACAGGGTAGAGGAAGAAAGGAGAGGAGGAGGAGGAGTGCATCAGAAAGAAAAGGGCAGATAAGATGAGAGATGTTCTTCCTTCTTTGCATGTCTTCTCTTGGGCATATCATCAAACAAGATCCACAGAGAGAGCTGAAGTACTGGAGGCAGGTAGGCATGAAATAGACTTGCAAGAGGAAATAAATAGGCATTTTTTGCACCGGTTAGGTCAGTTTGCACTTTTCAAAGACTAAATAAATAAAGAAAATGATGATAGAGCGATCTAAAGGTTACGATGGTCGCTTTTAATTATCACTTTCAATTATTTGGACTAATGCTCATATATTGGAGTATAAACGTGTCCGATATTTATTAAGATGTCATTTTTATGGGTAGACTCAAGATTGAATCAACATCATAGGACTGAGGCTCTTTTGGACAAAAGCAGCGAAGATGCCTCGCTTCAAATATTCTGATAAAATCTGCAGTCGCTGTGGCCTTGATGAAAAAAAATGAAATGAAACCTTACGTTTAAAAAAACAAGGACAAGCACAGCGCACCGGATAGGTCACCTCAGGCCTCGGCCGCTGGATAATTGGATTTGCGATTCACAGGCAAAGTCTTACTCTTTTTATATTGTACATTTTTTTTCCTCACCTCTCTTCTACACCCTTATCTGCTGTATTCTTTTGAGTCTGAGCTAAAATTTTCATCATGTAAAAGCAAATAAAAAGCGACGCATAATAAGAACAGTGGCAGAAAAAGAAAGCTGCTGTGTCCTCCTAAGAAAGAGACAATATAGTATTGATGTTGCCAGTATAAGGAAGTGAGAGGAGAATTGACAGATGCAAATATCCAATATGCACCATCATACTTTGATGTCTCAAGAAAACGCATTGAACCCCAAAGGATCAGAGTGTGCTTTCTGCTATAAGATCAAGACACAGGGATTGGTTTGGAGGATGAAAAGCTCTAATCACAAGAAGGAAAAGCTAATCTCATCATTTTCAGTGTTGAAAATGGTTGTGGAAACTATGACACTTTTTTAAGGATACTTTGATGAATAGAAAGCTTAAAAGAAAAGCTTTTTTTGTTACAAAGTGAAAGACTTTACAGTTGGATTAATTAAATGTGTCCTCGCCGAATTAAAGGATTAATTTCTTTTGAAAAAAATCTTACTGACAGAAATTTTAAAAGGTGTATATAATATTAAAAATGCATTTCACGTATAAAGTGGACCACAAAACCACTCATAACCATCTGAAAACAGAACAAATAAGCTTTCCATTGATGTATGGTTTATTAGGATAGGGCAATATTTGGTCGAGATTCAACTATTTGAAAATCTAGAATTATCTGAGGGTGCAAAAAATCTAAATATTGAGAAAATCGCCTTTAAATTTGTCCAAATGAATTCCTTAGTAATGCATATAACTAATCAAAAATTAAGTTTTGATATATTGCAGAGATACAGCCTCAAGCGTCATTTTGGCATCATGCCTCAAATTTGTTGTTGTGGTATGCGAAAACGGTTTTGTCTATTTAAACAAAATCCATAACTTTTCGTCAGCATGATACGATTCAATTTTGGTGAAAATTGGACCAGCGGTCTAGGAGGAGTTTGAAAAAGTATGTTTTTTAAAGAAATCACTGTTCTCAGCAAGACCCAAGGAGTCTATTAATACCAGTCTCATTACAATAGGCAACAATCACAGAAAGCTATTAGCATTTATTTGAAATTTCATTATAACTATAGTTGAAATAACTGTCTCAAAACTTCTACTTTCAGGTCATGGTCTCGATGGTACATACAAAGTTCCATAATGGTACATCAATGCATTGGTAAGAATGTAGCATTTTATATCATAATACTTGTGTCGATAGGAGTAACGGTTTCTAAGATATTGGCAAATGTTTTTTTTTAACGCTAAAATGCAACGTTGTACAAACCATAAGGCAAAACCTGGCATGTTTGGTATCGCTGGACTCGTCAAGGATTCTGGAGTCTAAAAAGGTGACTCCCATAAAAATAAGTCAACCACACCCAAAGTTATAAGCATGTGAATATTTGATTTTACCAATAGTTGGTGCTGGCTCGAAACTTGTCAGGCTCCTTCAGGGCATCGTGCTGATGACCCATACCAAGTTTCGCAATGATACACCATTGTGTTTGTAAAATATAGCATTTTAAAACAAAGTTCAAAATGACCGACATCTAAAATGGCTGACATGGGAAAATTGGGTATCATTTGATTCAGCATGCTGCACTGAATCTAAAGAGACCAGATTTGTCATATTTTTGGCCAAAGCATTGAGAAGTTATAAGCAAAAAAGGCCTTTTTTTCCATCTTCTGACAACTAGGTGGCACTGCGCTGAAACACTGCAGGTAGCCTCAGGTCATGCTTGTTATAACACACCATTGTGGAGCTATAGCCTCACATCGATTTTTGCACACTTTTTTAGAATTTGTTCTCATGTTATTCGAGAACGATTGGACAAAACTTAAATTCCATACATTTTTGCCTTCATGGTCTGAAGATGATCTGAGCCCATTTTGGTGAAAATCAGACAAACTGTCTAGGACGAGTTTGAAAAAGTAGGTTTTATGAACAATTAAAAATAGTGAAAAAACAAACTAAAAACTTTTTACATTTTGGCGTCCATTTGACTCTGCATGAGCCAAGGAATCAGGAAAAAAAAAGTCCTTCTGTGCTTTACGGTTCAAAAGTTATTAGCATAAAAAAGTGAAGATTTGGACAAGTGGTGGCGCTAGAGAGTTTGAGTTAGAGACTTCAAACTTGCTGTGATTAATTCTGAGACTGTCCTCTATCAGTGTGCCAAATTACACAACTTTCCCGCAAGCAGTTCTATGGTCTGCCATAGACTCAAGAGTGAAAGAAGAAGAAGAAGGTTTCAATAGGTGCCTTCGCACCTTCAGTGCTTGCCCCCTTATAACAGCTTAAATAAAAGCTATCCTCTGCTTTCGCTGCTTTCAGCTGAACACAATGTAGTGCCCGAACACACACCCAGTATTTCAGTCTGACCCATTTGTGCATGAACCACAGTCATGACCTAACGGCTCTGCCAAGGAGTGTCAGAAACTGCACACACATATGACCCATGAGGCCAACTGAGCATTACCAAACAGGAAACACACTCATCAGTTATAGCTAAATATACAGTGAGTGTCTGTCCAGTGGGCTATTGTAGAGCTCTCACATTGACTTAATGCTCCGTCTATTGATTCTGTTCTCACCCAGAGCCACATTATCATTATCCTTCACCATTGTTAGGACATTAACCTGTCTGGTGTATCATTACAAGAGGCCTCAATGATAATACACCAGATTTCATACCATAACTGAACGAACATTGCAATGATTATAATGACTATAGCCTGTCTGTGGTTTCTAATTACAGTCATTGTACTATAATCAGTCAGTCTTACCAATAAAACAAGTGTCATTTAAAGTCATTCATCTTGTATATGGGGCAATAGCTGATTAAGATGAGCACGAGGGCTTTAGTGCCCTCTATAGGAAGAGTCTGACAGGAAAAAAACGAAGAAAGATCTTCACCATCTCTTCTTCTTTGTATTTCCCCTTTGAAAAAAGAGACGGCTAATAAAATATTTATCATGCCAGGCAACAGTTTGTGTCAAGATGAATACATCTCTGACATTAAAAGCTCAGGAGGTGGAATAGAGAGATGAAACGAAGAAAGGCAGAGTGAAGTATATATGATTTCATTGATGATGCTGAAGCAGTGAGGGTGAGGGAGGTGTGGGGAGGGATGTAAGAAATCAATGTAAAGACAGCCAGAAAAGGAAACGAGGGAGAGACCGAGGAACGCATGAACTTTAATCATTTAAAGAGGGTAAGAGAAGGTTAAGAGAGTGTGTTCAAAGATTAAATACATTAAATGAAGAGTCCGAGACACAGGAGAACGTGTAGGGAGCAGCCAGAGGTGTAGTAGATTTCTCAACTCAACACGAAAGAAACAGCCTACACTTGACTTTAAACCATAAAACAGTGTGACATAAAAGGATGTTTCGGCCAACCTAATAAAACAGACAGGGTTGATTCTGAATTCTGATTGGACGACACATGTTCAGAGCAGCTGTGATCCCATGTTCTATATTAATAGTTTAGTCTCCACAAAATCGCACACATTTACAATAGGACCAGTCCTGGCCCTGGACACTTTATTTTAGAGGCCCCCAACAGATTTTCTCCTAACTATAAGCAAATTTGCAAGTACATATCAGCTTATTATAAACCATAACAGTCTACTAATATTAAAATTTGTTGACATGTAGATGCAAAGTTAATTATAGTGAGCAGTATTTCTAAAGCAGACTATTAAAATAAAGTGTAACAATTATGAATACTACATTTGAACAAATAAATACATATATTTATAGTATTTTGGTATTCTTGAATATATTTATATGATCTTCTAAAGTCAATAAGCCATGGCCATGATTTTTTGCTTTATGAAACACCAGGTCATCTACAACTTTTTTAGAAAATGTGCCATCATTGTATATACTCTGTAGGGCTGGGCGGTATATCGAGTTTGTACGTTATATCGATATTTTCATTATAAGCGATACGGTATGAGGCAATACCGTTTATACCGATATACAATAGTTTTATTTCGAGCACATCAGAAAATAAAGCCGAGAACACAGACTGCGCTGTTGCGGAGAAAGTGCATAATCCAGTTTGTTGTAAACATGTGACAAGCTTTACATTAAGGTCTTTAAAAACTGGTAAGACGCATCATAGTTTATAGTTTGGCATAGTTTAAGCGGCTCGGCTCATCAGATGCTCTGACAGAAAGCTGCGTGTGCCTTTCTGTCTGACAGAGACTACTCGTGCTGTTTAATATGTTTGAGATGTGCTGTATCTCTTAATGTATAACTTACATTTCACAGGTATATTCTCCGGCTGTAAATGTTAGAAAGTCTTGAAAATATTTCCATTTCTGTCAAGAGTGCATGAGCCTTCTGCTTTGTGATTCTCTGCTAAACTTCACAGACGTCAGTGAACTGACGGTGCTAAATTAAATAGGGGCGCAATAATTTTGACTAAAATATACAATTTGCGGAAATATTTGTATTTAGACAATAATCCAAGAACTTTCATCCAACAAGTAAGTCCATTTTTATGATAGCACTAACTGTAAAGTGACTGCATTGGGATAATCAAAATAGCCTATATGCTTTTCTTACTTTCATTTTTTTGTGTAGTGAATTTAACTTCTGTTTTAAAAGCCTTATTTTTGTTTTTAGATTGCAGTGTTACAATTTTAGAATACATTTTGATTTGAACCTTTTTTGCACATAATATAAAGGCTTACATGGTTATATTCACTTTATTTATTTTCATAGCCTTTAATATGTATTGGTTTACTGGACAACATTGGGTGGTAAGTGAAATATATGTATTAAATACAGATTTTTAAAAATCCAAATACAAAAAATTAAAAAATTCACAAATCGATTTGATTCTGATTCAATAACCTGCGATTTGATTCAATTTCCAAATCGATTTGACTTAATATCTGTTATTTTGGATATTCGGTACAGTACAAGCCAAATTTTCCAAGGGAAAAAAAACTCCCAACTAATGTTGTAAAATATACATATACAGTTGGTTCTATATTAAGGTCAAAATTAACTGATTTGTGTACAAACGCTTAAAATACACTCAGTGTAATTTAAGTTTTTATAATAAAAAAATTACAATTACATAATTATACTTCTACTCCAATTTGTTTTTTGAAATATAAACATTTAAATGGGGGCTGTCATAAATTTATTCAAATATAAATTAAACATTGATGAACAGTAAAAAATTGCTAAAAAAATAATGAATATGTTGTATAGTGCATATATTTAGCAAAATGCTTCTCCCTAGAGAATTCTTCTAGCTGACTAACAAGTTTATAAATATAATATATATATATATATATATATATATATATTAATCATTGTTTACAAGCACGTATTGACGTATTTGCGTGCTTGAAACACTGATTGAGCGATTACATGAGACAGGATATGGATTTTGGCAAGTTGTACTCTTTCTTTTAACATAACTTTGGATGATTATTCATGTTTATTTTGTGCTGAAACTGAAATGATCAGTTCATGTGTGCTTCTTTTGAACTGAGGCGCTACAGCGATCTGTCACTCCACATTGAACAGCCCTAAAACAGCATTTATTACTTGAATACTGTAATAAAATTGACAGAATTTGAAATCTGTGACTTTGTTTTATAACAAAAGTAACAAATCACAAAGCTTATCATGACTTATTGGATGGGAGGTGCGCTACAATGTTTTGTTCATTAACTGAAAATAGGCTAGACTAATAGATTCTTGGAATTTAAGAATCTATATAATTTCATAAAAAAAGAGAACTGATTAAAATTAAGAAAGTAATATTATTTACCCAGCCCTTAAATTAAATTTCTTTAAAACGCTACATTAACTTTAGCAGCCCTAAAATACCAAAAGAAAAATATACATATGCAACTATTACAAAAGGTTTAAACGCTCACTGATGCTTCAGAAGGAAACACATTGAGAGATGCATTAAGAGCAAGGGGGTGAAAACTAATTAAAATAATGTTAAATAATGTCAAAAATAATGTCAAATAATGTCATCTGTTACTACTTTTATTTAATCATTCTATCGCTGCTGGTACAAAAGTATTCCTATATCTTCTAGTTCTCCACCTGGGAGTCACAAACCACCAGAGCGTAGAAGCTAAAATTCAGCATACAAAGGGTGAAAGCAATCTCTACTAATAGAACAGGGTAAATTTCACTTATTTTGTCTTCAGAAGTTTTCACCCTCTGGTTCTTAATGCATCATGTTTCCTTCTGCAGCATCAGTGAGCGTTTGAACCAGGGTTGCCAGGTTTTCACAACAAAACCTGCCCAATTGGTAGTCAAAACTCAAAAGGGGGGTCCCTCTGTAAAAATACGCATTCCAGGGGGTAAAATACGTATTTTTTGGCGAGGGTCTTCTGGTAAAATTATCATTCCAGGGGCTAAATATTACGTTATTGGGGTCGCTTCAACCCATAGACATGAAAAACAACCCGCTGCAATAGTATGAAAGTAGCCAAATTCCACAGGAAAACCGCAGACTTGGCAACATTGGTTTGAACCTTCTGTAATAGTTGAATATGTCCCTCAGTTGTCCTCAGTGTGAAAAGATGGATCTCAATATAATACAGTCATTGTTGGAAAGGGTTCAAATACACAAAAATGCTGAAAAACCAAAGAATTTGAAGGACAGGAAACAGCCGGCAGTTTAACTGTTGTAAGGACAAACATGAAAAATTGTCACCAAGCAACAAAAAAAAAAAAAAAAAAAAAAACAGCTGTGTATCATTCAGGTAACAATGTAGTAATAAGAATCAAGGGCATGTAAACTTTTGAACAGGGTCATTTTTCTAAATTCAACTATTATTTTCTTTTGTGGACTATATTTAAACGTCTAATTTATGTGAAATATCTAATTCAGATCAGGTCAGTAGGTGTATGTAAACTTTTGACATCAACTATCTATATATATATAAATTCAAAATTGATCATGGTAATGCGTTTCAATATTGCTAAAAATGTGCATGACTTTGGGCCACATACACCCCCTAAATCTATATTTAGGATCACTGGAGCTGTCCATGGTGCTGAATCATTTGACAAGTAAACCACCAGCACACAAACGCCCTCCTCCTACAGAGATGCGTGCGTGTGAAATAGAGAGAGGGAAACAGAGTAAACATCATTGCATGCTGACAATCAGCGCTGTCTCTTGCTGTCTTCATAACACCACCGACATGGCAGATATCAGTGAAGTGAAACTGACGACCCCAAGGACACAGGGGCGGTTGACACAGCTAAAGGCATCAAACCTCATGAGTGACAGGCCCTCGGTATGAACGCGTGCCACCTAAAAGCCCTACATCCGAGCCCTGAGCGACACACGATCGCTGCTGCGAGTCAGCTGAGGAACCAGAAGTTCAGCACCCAGCGGGAGACCATCCTAGCTCTGTCTACGGATGCGCTCTCATGCATACCCGCGCTATCTATGTCTACTGCCCCGGCTACACGTCTGCCACTGACACTAACACGCTCTAACACACTCAAGAATTGCAGCCTGTCACAATGGGCCATTAACCTCCTATAGGGGAATCCCAAAGACAGAGCGAGGCCGAGCAAGAGGCAGGCCATCACAAGGCTAAGCTAACAGGCTTCCCTCACTGAATGCTGCCTCAGGGGGGATCTCTGAGGCACTGCATTTGGCAAGGGGAGATAGCGCTGCAGGACACAGGGGGCCAATATAGTGAAAATATGTTTGAAGAGCCTTGAGGCTGTTTCCTGAAGAGCTGCATTGCTCTGCGGCAAGGTGGATGCATTGTTGTTTACAAATATGAAAAATGGCTTGCATATAAGAGGTTGAGTTAAAAACTAGACCTGATAAAGATTTATCTAAAATATTAGAATATAAAATAATGCTGTCAAAATTAGCGTGTTAACACAGGCAATTAATTTTTCGCAGCTAATGCAGGGGCAGGGCTAGGGTTGGCCACCCTACTCACAACTGCTGCTTCTGTCTCTTTTTTTCTTGACAAGAAGTGCACAAATGCGCCAGTTCATCAAAGAACAAAAAAAAAGAGGAAATCAATAACTTTTGTATCTTTAAGGATTCATCTATAGTAAATTTTGTATTTAGTGATAACTTTATTCAATTTCTATATATTTCCTACTTGCTGAAGAGCACAGGTAAAGACTGTTTTAAGTTCACTTAGATTAGAAATTGTTATTTTTTTAAAACTGTAATAAATGTCAAAATTGATAGCTCTCAATTATACTGTAATGATGAATGGCTATAGTCTAAGGTAACATTTTAGGAAAAAAAGGAACAATTTCCTTGAGACATCAGTAATATTGGTGTCAGTGATACTCCCCTTCAGTCATTAAAAATATTTAACAAATATTAAAAATATACTGCCTTTATGTTGTTATACATTCATTTGACAATTAAACGTGAAATTAATGCAATAAAAAAATATATATTAAGTGTATAAAACGTTAATATTAGGTGGGGTTACTCAAGATTAATTTCAGTTAAAACGTGCAATTCATTTGTTATTTTTTTTTTAAAAGACTGACAGGACTAAAAATAAATGACACTGTGGACTGTGAAAGTCCACATTAAATCAAAATTGACACTATCCACTTTTAAAATTAAGTTTGTATTGCTTTTTTAAAGAAATTAATAATTCATATACATTTATAATGTTACAAAAGATTTCTATTTTATATAAATGCTGTTCTTTGGCAAATTACACGTCAAAGAATCCTTAAAAAACTATTACGTTTTTTAAAAACAAATTAATGAATAAATAAATAAATAAAAGAAGAAGCAAAACAAATCATTTTATGTATTTTAAGTAAGTCACAGAAAATATATTCTAAATCTTTCATTAAATTATCCACCTTTGAAATTACATTTTTAATTTTTTTTTAATTCGATTTTTTTTTTTGACTTGATGCAAAAGGGCAACTGGTTTATGTTAATCAGTTGCCAATCTTGCCAATAGTTAACACAGTAAATTAATGCTGATTGATTTTAATGTTAGAGAGTTTACAGCCATGATCACAAATAATGCTAAGAACTTAAAAAAGAAATTCTACCATTGAAATATTTTGTGTTGTTTTCCACTTGCAGCCTCCACCTTGTAGTGTTTTTTCACAGAGGCAAATAGTCCATGACAATCTACTGTAAACTTAAGGTCTGTCCAGCCATTCCATGCCTTTCCTTTTTAAATACTGATAAATATAAACATTACAGGAGTAAAATGGGTCAAGAATGCTGTTTCATGTTGACTTTAAAGGGATATCTCTGTCATTATTCACTCACCCTCAAGTTGTCCAAAACCTCTTTCAACTGTTGAACACAAAAGAAGATATTTAGAAAAATGTTGGTAATCAAACAGTTGGTAGCCATTGACTTACATAGTGTTATGGAAGTCAGTGACCAGTGAACAGCTGTTTGGTTACCAACATTTATGTAACATATACAGGTTTGGAACAAGTGGAAGGTGAGTAAATGAAACAGAGTTTTCGTTTTTGGGTGAACTATGCCTTTAAGTTGAGAAGGGGAGAGGAACAGGAGAGCTGAGGTTTTAGAAAAGTGAGGACCTGATATGAGTGTAATTAATAATATCAGAAATTCTGATGACAACCTCCAGCAGGGCCTGGCAGGACATTTGTCCCTGGTTGAGAAGAGAAATCAAGAGCATCTCTGTAAGATAGAACAGCTGACAGAACACATTATACCGCACTATTGTTACAGACGCACAATTTCAGCCAACACTGTGTTTGTTCTACACGTCTGCAAAACGGCCAAACATGAAAACTCCCAACAATACCTCCTATGCATGCTGTCACATATTAGCAAAAGAAAAATGCAATAGTGGACAAAGTCATTCATATTGTCCTAAAATGCCAAAAAAAACATCAGTGCAAAGAAGAATTTTCTCAAAACTCTCAAAACATGTTGAATCAAAATGAAAAGTATTAGTAAAAAGCATAACAGTCCAAGCCGCAAATGTTATGCATCAAAGATTTAATCGCTCTCTAATGACACACACAGCCAGTCTTAGCAATATCTCCCAACAGAGATCCAAGAGGTCCGCTGTATTTTCCCCACCTGTCCAACTGAGCTCTAATGAGGCCAATGAAATATCAAACCCAGCGTGAAACCAAACACATTCCCATGTCCTCTGTTCCAGTTTCACACATTGGAGAAAAACAGCAGATCAACAGATCAATACTGCCTTCAACACACATCCATTTTGGTACCAATTATGTTTCTGAGGCACTTGGAGGGCGTTATTACGGCGGGCGCTTTGCTAAGGCAAAGCTTGGTAATATAGTTTGTGGGGTGCGAGTACATGTGAGGAATATAGTGTTACGCAAGACACCGAGAGGATGGAGAAAGGCTTTTGTAATTATGTTGGCTGGCTTTGATCCAGTCAGTCAGGCCTCCCTGATCCTGCCACCTGTTGGAGTGCAGATCCGTCTGAGGTAGGTTAATTAGACGGGCTGGAACGGCCTCTGCTCGAGCAGACAGACAGAAAACACACACACACACACACACACGAAGGCAAAAGTTACTGTCAGGTTCATCCACCCACAAAAACAAACACACAAACGTACCGGCGCACAGGAAATGGGCCCAGCAGCACCTGTTTGTTTGCTCTGGCACTGCGAGACTAATTTGAGATGCTCACTGTACTCGCATCTGTCTAACCAGCAGCAGCCGTCTGGCTCTATATCACAGCGTACAGCGGCGCTGAGAGTTGAGTCATCCTCTAAATCCGAGGATACATCCGAGGATACTTTTGCCCTTCTGCATAAGTTGTGTGCGACTGTCACTGAGCCCGATGTCCTTGGTCACAGCAGGACCTTGGCATCTTGGCACTCGACTGGGACGCAGTAATTCAAAGACGTCCAAACGCACAAATGTTTTTCTTGCTTAGCCTTCCTTTCAAAATAACATTCACAAGGTCAATCAGAGTCAAACACTGAATACACAAATTGATTTGCATATATACAAATGTGTACATTATGCATTATACATAAAGATTTACATATATCAAATGAGACCTTGATAGGGATGAGTGAAGGGAGAAGAAGAACACGAGTGAACACATGACCCAGAAACAAGATGTCAGTATAAATCAAACTGATTTCAAAATTAAATATTCTAACTGAACTAAAACTGAGCTGAATTCTGGCCTCTGTGTACATAAGGATAAACCAACATTGAATAATTTCATACTTTTCTTAATCATGTAGTGTTTCCTGAAAGGTCCACTGAAAAACTGTTAGTATTTAGACATTCATGGCCATTTCAGACTGTATTTCTTAAGGCTCATGTCTATTTTGTTTCCTGCGTTCTGCTCCTTTTCATCAAAAGCAGAAAGTGTAAGTCTGTCAAAGTACACTGTACATCGTTTACACAAAAATATTAAGCTGTTTTTTAAAGTAATACAAAAAAAATATTATTTGAGCAGCAAATCATCATATTAGAAGGTTTTCTGAAGGATGATGCGACACTGAAGACTAAGGCTGTGTAATATATTGAAATGATCGAAATATCATAAAATGTGCATATCGCAATATGTATATTGCTACAGCTTGCAATATTTGCGGCCATGAACAAAGACAAAGAGAAAATCACTAACTGCTCTTCCATAAATAACTTTTGCAGCTTAAATAAGAATCAGTGCATATTGAATTCATAGAGTGAAGACTAAGCAGTGTTTTATTTTTCTTTACATTATTCAATTCTTAAACTGATGTTAAAATTATTATACTAATGTTATAATTACATTTTTATGCAATGCTGGAGTAAAACACTAAAGTTCACTTTCAGAAGTTGCTGTAGGGGTGCTTTCTTCTCTCAAAAAGTCAAACATGTATGCTAGTTATATTAGAATCAGAATCAGAATGAGCTTTATTTGTCAAGTGTGTGCAAACACAAGGAATTTGTTGTGGTTTTACAGGAGCTCTTGATACATACATACATATAAATAACCATATTATATATATATATACACACACACACACACACACACACATACAGTACATATACACTACCAGTCAAAATTTGGACACACCCTCTCATTTAATGTTTTTTAAAGACGTTTCTTATGCTTATCAAGGCTGTTTTTTTTTACAGGAAAAAAAAATGTAATATTTTCAAATATTATTACGATGTAAATCAATGTTTTTCTATCTTAATATACATTAAAAGTTGAATTTCCAGAATCATTACTCCAGTCTTCAGTGTCACATGATCCTTCAAAAGTCATTCTAATATGCTGATTTATTATCAGTGCTGGAAACAGTTGTTCTGCTTAAAAAAAAATTTTGGAACCTGTGATACTTTTTTCAGGATGTTCTGATCAATAAAAGGTTAAAAAAAACAGCATTTATTTAAAATAGAAAGGTTGTCTAACAATATACACTACTGTTCAAAAGTTTGGGGTCAGTCCATTTTTATTCTTTCTTTTTTTGAAAGAAATTAATAATTTTATTCAGCAAGGATGTGTTAAATTAATAAAAAGTGATAGCAACGATTTAAATTGTTAGAAAATATACATATTTTGAATAAATGCTGTTCTTTTTAACTTGTTATTCATCAAAGAATCCTGAAAAAAGAATCACAGGTTCCAAAAAAATATTTGGCAGCACAACTGTTTCCAACATTGATAATTCTAATAATAAATCAGCATATCTGAATAATTTCTGAAGGATCACATGATACTTAAGACTGGAGTAACAGCTGATGAAAATTCATCACAGGAATAAATTATATTGTAAAGTATATTAAAATAAATCGCATTATTTTATATTGTAATAACATTTTGCAATATTACTGTTTTTTTCTGAATTTTTGATCAAATAAATGCAGCCTTGATAAGCATAGGAGACTTCTTTAAAAAACATTAAATGAGAGGGTGTGTCCAAACTTTTGACTAGTAGTGTATATATATATATATATATATGACACAATACAGTAATAGAAGTTCACAGAACTGACTCAGTAAAAGCTAAGTAAACTTTTTCATCAGAACATGTGCCCTTTAAGAATTATTGTAATGCATATCAAATATCGCATTAATGAGTAATCTATGGAGTCAATCCACGGCCGTATATATTTGCAAAAGAATTTAAGTATTGCAAAGGAAAGTAAAGTTTTGCAAAGGGAAATAAAAGTATTGAGAAAAAATAAACGTGCTTGTTGCAAACAAAAATATTTGAAAAAAAGTATGTACACATATAAATATGGCCCTGGACTGATATCGCACAGCCCTACTGAAGACTGGAGTAAAGAATCTGAAAATGTAGCTTTGAATTACAGGAATAACTTACATTTTTAAATATATTCAAATAGAAAGCAGTTAGTTTAACTTGTAATAATATTTCAGAATATTACTGTTTTTACTGTATTTTTGATCTAATAAATGTAGCCTTGGTGAGCATAAGAGACATTTTTCTGAAAAGAAAAAAAATACATAAATCCTAAAGGCCTGTTCACACCAATAACAATGATAACAATAACTATAATGTTCGAAAAATCAGATGTTCGAAAATCACTTACAGAAGATTTTTTTTTACAGCTGATGAACGATAAAACACTGACAGCTAATCAGATTTTGTTCAAATTTAAAGGGCTTGCACATCTGCAATAGCAGGTGACACTGTAGAAAAGCAAACAGACATTGCACAGTAAACAGAGTAACATAGAATTCACTAGTTCACTAGTTTAGACAACAATATCTTGCCTCCTTTAAAGTTTTAGTAGAAAAGAGTACGTATTGTTATTCCACTACATTGACTGTGTTAGAGACCAGATCGTTTAAGCTAGATTCATTGTTTTGATGCACTCGAAACATGCATGCTGAGGACTGAGAGACAGTTATCGTTCAGTGGTGTGGACGCAAATATAATTAGCGTTGTATTTATAGGTATCGTGATCGTTCTTGGTGTGAACAGGTCTTAATACTAATTTCTTCCCTGAATGCCTTACATTCTCTGAAAATATTTGATTGACACTTTAGTGCTTAATTAAGTGATTGCAAAGATGACAAATGAGTACATTATGCATTCACATATATCAAATAAGACCTTGATAGGGATGGGTGAACAGAGATAAAGAATAAACACGAGTGAGCACATGACCTAGATAGCAAGATGTCAGTAATTCAATGCTGAATCAAAACTGATTTCAAAATTAAATATTTCAACTGAACTAAAACTGAGCTGAACTGTGGCCTATATGTGTACAAGGATAAACCAGTATTCAGTGGGTAATTACATATTTTTCTTAATTATGTCATCTTTCCCGAAAGGTTCACTTATGATGTTATACTCTCATTTTATACTTCCTCTCTTAGGTTTATGTCTATTTCATTTTTATTTCTTATCAACAGTTGAATATGCAAGTCTTTTAAAGTACACTGTATATCACTTTCACAAAAATATTAAGCTGTATTCAACATTGATACAAAGAAACAAAATGTTTTTTGAGCAGCTAATTATCGTATTAGAATGCTTTCTGGAGGATCGTGTGACACTAAAGACTGGAGCTGAAAATTGATCACAGGAATAAATAAAATTTTAAAATATATTTAAATAGAAAACTGTTAGTTTAAATTGTAATAATATCTCAGAATATTACTGTTTTTACTGTATTTAAAACAGCAAAACAGACATCTTTTCAAGGAAAAAAAAACTAGCTGCAAGCAGCGATTACCAGGGTTCAAGCCTTTTTAAATAATTTAAGCACATTTGAAAAAAGACATTATTTATCAAGCATGTCATCACCTAAATTAATGATTTGAAAAAAGCATGTTTGGCAAATCCAGGAAATGTACAATATAAACATTAGGGGTTTTAACGTTTATGACTGTTATAGTGCCAGCTGTGGTCCGATCTCCTTAAAACTTTGCATGCTTGTTTAGAGCTTGTTTAGTTTTGAGTTTTCTTTCAGGCTTTATAGGATTTTGGGTAAATTTGGACAGGCCCCTTTTCTAAACGACCCCGTTATAGCTTTCCAAAGGGTAAATTTCAACATTTATTGATATTTATTGACCTCGAAGGTCCAGAGAATTGTACTGCAGTGTTTTTTTTCCAGATTGAGCAAAAAACCTAGGACTAGTTCGCAAAAGTAGGTTTTTTCAATTATGTAAAAAACAATTTGATTGACAGCAGTGGTCTAGAGGCAAAGTTGTCCGGAACGAGAAGGTCTATCATATGATATGAATATTGCATGTAAGTGTGAAAAAATGCTTAATGTACAATTGTTTACGCTGATTTCTTTCAAATTTCTCACAAACCTTTGGGGCCTTGAGTCAAACATGCCCACTGAGTTTTGTTCCGATCAAACTCTGTTAATCATGTCTAACAGGTGCTCAAAATACATGTTTTTTTGAGATACACAGATGTCCTTATAGTCATTTGTGGTGCTTTGACCATGCACAGCGATTTTCACATTGATAGGGCAAATGTTTGCGTAGGTATACCCATTTTTATGCTTTTTTTCCCTCATTCACTCACCAAAGAATCTTTACGCATTGGTTTGGTTCAGATCAGGCGAAAAACCTAGGACTAGTTTGCAAAAGTAGGTTTTTTAAAACAAATACCTGAAAATTTGCCAGGCTCACGATCGAGCCTTGGTGATGTTGTAGATGGTGTGAATACTAACATCCCTTCAAGTTTCAAGTCTCTACGACTTATGGTTTGGTTTGCACAATCAGTTTTACATTTTTTACAGTTTTTACATACATCCTTGGCCATTCTAACATTTACAATAGGGTTTCAGCGCTACACGCTTGAACCCCTAAAAAAAAAGTATAAATCCAAATACTAATTTCTTTACTGAATTCACAATATACTCTAAAAATATGTGATCTCATAAAGCAAAAAGCTAATTTTCAGTAAATTATTTATTTTTCATGATGTGATGCCCAAGCAATACACATTATGTAAATGAAATTCATATACTGCGTTTAGAATGTAATTAAAAAAAAGGCAAAACTGACTCCATCAATATTGATTTAACGTTGAGGATGTGAAAGTAAGCACTCAACCCAGCTGAGAGCAGGAATACAGTCATGTAATAGAGAGGTACGAAGCTCTCAGAGATTTAGCATGGGAGACAGAGAATACACAAAAAAGAAACAGGTGCAGCTTGTGGGAAACAAGAGACGGGGGAAGGAAGGAAGACAAAAAGAAAACCGTCTCTCAAAGACAGCAGGGATCCGAAGCACAAGAAGGTTCAGAGACGAGTACAGTGAGATAATGTGTGCCGGCACTGTGTTCAGCCAGAACCGAGCCTGAAGTCATAAGAACAGCACGGAGGAAAACAGAAACCCTTGGACAGACTGAACAAAACATCACTAACGCTCCTCTCCTCTTAAGCTCCGTTCCTTTGATCTCTATGTCCAAAGAAAACATCCAAATGTTGTAGAAATATCATGGTCAACTGGAACTGGGACTAAAACCCAAGAGATTCAGCTCAAATGTAGTTTAAAACAACATCAGACTTTCTAAATAGAATATTCCTAATGTTTTCAATAGGAAAAAATGTTCTTCAGGTCCAATTAATGCAACACAAGTCCTAGTAGTCTTCTGTTGTGTTGGCTATGAGGCATTTCTCATTAACCGTATATCCTCAGTGAAGAGCACCGCTCAGTTTGCTATAACGACAAACATACACACATACTCTCTTAACACTCCATCAAACCCGGTCTGACACATCTTTAAGTTTTGAAAAGGCACAGACAGTCCCAGAGCCCCATAAAGAGAGACTGAAGAAGTTAAGAGATATGAGAGCAGTCATTCTCCATGAGATGAGCGCTGGTGAGCAATCACAAATACTGTCATTGTGTGTGCTCATGTTACATCATTTACTCATCATTTCCTCATGTCCTCCTAAACTCGTTTGACTTTCTTTACTCCGTGGAACTCAGAAAGAGATATTTTGCAGAATGTTTATGCTGTTTTTGAGCTATACAATTAAAGATCAGGATTGTTAAGCTCCACAAATGGCAAAAAAGCACCAGAAAGCTATTGTACTTTTTTTTTTTTTTATCGTAATAAAAAAAAAAAGACTATATACACCTATAATTAATTACAATTAAAAATGGTTAAGGGCATGTTCCCTTACTAAATATTGTGGAAAAATCAATAAATGCATTAGTAAAACACAGTTAACCGGTTTACCTATGGTAAAAATTTAATTAAATTAAATTAAATTAAAATTGTTAGGGGCAAGTTCCCTTACTAAATGTAGTGGAAAACTAATAAATGCATTGCACCTTCTCAGTAAAACACTTTCAAATCTTATAATGCAGTGAATCTTTTTTTTATTATTGATAATGCTTCTTAGTTTTTTTCTTATTAGTTATGTACATCAGGGTTTTATGTTGATAAATTAACGTTTATTGCATTATTTTAGTGTCATGTATGCTACCACAGTAAAGTTAAAGCTGCTTTTTTTACCACTTGTATGTATTAATTTATGTATTTTTATGTATTTATTTATTTTACAATGTACGACTCATCCACTTTATGTCTGTCATATTGTATCAGAAGTCCTGGAATATAGTGAAATTCTTGTATGTACTTTTGTGGCACATTTATGATGGGGGTGTGAACTATCCCTTTATAATAGAAAGTGTGCTCAGGATTGGCAGATAACTGTATGGATACCCTATAATGAGCTTTGATTTTATTGCCTGTGGTACTGCCTCTATCCTTAATGAGGATGACAAACACCAGCCAATTATTTACTTGACCACAGGTTGAACTTCTCCCAACACTCATCTCCACTTACGCACACACACATAGAGCCTAGCAATCAGGTCATTAAAACACTCAAAAGATGCCAGCAAAGGACACAGGCAGACACACAAAGGCTCTCAACTGCTGTTTTGCTGAACAAACAACAGCCAATTAGGCAAAGACGCAGATGAGTAAAGTGGATAGAGAGGGAAGAGATGAAAATGATAGCGGGAGAAGAAACAGACATGACACAAAAATGAGTCACACTGGAAATATTTCAGTAGTGGTCAAGTTGCAGCTAACTATTAGTCTGAGCCTCAGATGACATACTGACTACATGGTTTATACTGCGCACAAAAACAACAACTTCATGCAGTTTTCAGAAATCAGGGTGCATAGTGTTTTATCAGTCCATTTTATCACATGGACTATTTTAACATTTTCCTTCCTATCTTTCTGGTAGTTGTAGTTGTGTGGTAGTTGTGTCGGTCTATGCAGGGTCTGAAAGCTCCCAGATTTCATAAAAAATACCTTAATTTGTGTTCTGAAGATTAACGAAGATCTTACAGGTTTGGAACCACATGAGGGTGAGTAATCAATGACAGAATTTTCATTTTTGGGTGAACTTCATTTATGTTTTTAACTTAAACTTGTGCGTATTTGACAGTTTAAGCGAAATAAGACATGAAAGAGAACTTAGTTTAGTACTCACATGCCATGTGACAGCTGTTTTGTCTGTGTGTGCTTTGGATATGTGTGCTCTAGAAAACCCTAAATGAGAAGTTTAAACTAATATGGCTTTAATTTTACAGTCCTATTCTAAAAAAAAAGGGGGACGGGAAAGAGCAGCTCACTTGCATTTAAAGAGACATGCACTAAAACAGTGGGTTTCTGCTTACACTTAAAACAGGCATATTCAAAATTATATAATAAATTATCTGTGGGGTATTCTGAGATGAAACTTCACAGACACATTCTGGGGACACCTGAAACTTATATTAGATATTGCAAAAAGGGGCATAATAAGTCACCGTTAAATTAACTAGTGAACTTTTTCAGCTAAAAAAAAGCTGCCCTCTGGGTTCAAAAGTAGAGACAAACATAGATTACTACACACACATTGACACACTCAGACTCAGTCCAGCCCTTCGAGGGCACAGGTGTGTGTGTGTGAGGTGTGAGAGGTGTGTACAGTGACAGATGGAGAGGAGCTGGTGGGGACAGACCACAGGAGCAGGATGGACTGAGCAGCACGGCTGACTCAAACAGCAGAGACGCTGTGGGGCACAGAGCTTTTCCTCACACCTACAGGAGGCCAAAGCGCTCTCAGCCAATCAGAGAGCAGGTGAGAGGGGGGAGGGACGGGAGACAGGGTGGAAATAAATTAGGGGCTACATGGCAACAGCCTCATAACAGATCCCCTCTCAACATGAGATAGAGAGAGTGAGAATGAGAGCCAGGCAAGAAAATACAAATGAGAGACGGAAAGAAAAAAGATGGCAAGAAAGAGGTTGTGAGAGAGAGACTGGGTCATGGCAGTGCTGAATGCTCGAGGGTCTCTCTGATCACCATGTGGCTCTGAATTATTCACCCTGCAGGTTAAAAGAGTAAGCGTCCATTAGTTGTGGACCTGCGCTCCATCTTCACATTCGGTGACAGCTGTAACGCACCACAGAGAGAGAAACGGTGCATGAAATAGAACATCAAAAGTGTAAAAGGAACAGGGAAAATGTGAAAAAGAATTAAACATGTGTGCGAGACATGCACAGGGCCATGAAGAAATGGGAAGGGCAGGATGAAGAAAGAATCCAGGATGAAGTAGGTCCAACAATTAAAACTGCATGAACTCCTGACCTTCCTCTGACTTCTCACCATGCAGCAAAACATGAATGTGAGAGACCTGTGGGCCGCTGGGGAGCCAACCCAACACATTCAAACGCATCCGGAGATGTTGAAGGAGCAGTGAACCCTCATGACATTTCATACAATGAAAGCAGGAAAGCTGTCAAAAGGAAAAAAAACACCAAAAGCAGCCTATGTGACTTGTGCACTGTACTTCAAGTCGTCTGAAGTCTTGTGAGTGTTGTTTGGTACTCTCATGAACGTGTGTTTGACACAAAAGAGAAGAAATTGTTGAATAATGTTGTTATTGTTGTTTTCTTTGCATGCATAAGCATTCTCATAGCTGCATAAAATTCAGATTGATGTCATGGACTATTTTATCGATATCCTTACTACCTTTCTGGGCTTTAAACGGGGCAGCTGCATTGCTGTCTATGCATGGTCAGAATGCTCTCGAATTTCATCAAAAATATCTTCATTTGTGTTGCGAAGATGAATGTAGGTACAGATTTGGAACAACATGAGGTTGAGTAATCAATGACAGAATTTTACATTTTGGATAAACAATCCATTTAATTGGTCAAAACGGTACAGTGGTACACATAAGATGATTTAAAGATGACATATCATGAAAATCTGACTTTCCGGGTTTATGTGCTATAATCTGGTCCCCAGTGCATCTACCAACCTAGAAAACGTGAAAAAAGACAACCTAGTAATTTTGTTTTGGTAAGCCTTTTCTTGCAAGAATGTGAAAAAACGTGTGTCAGATTTCGCTCTGCCAGTGATGGTTAAAAGGAAATTTTTAAGGTATTACCGCCTCTTAAAGGCGCACTAAGCAATTTTTGAAAAACGCCTTTAACCGCAGTGGCGGGCCGTAATGATAGAGAGAAGAGGGTGCTCAATTTGAGAGCACAGGACAGATATTAGCAGATTGACTATAGATAGAGAGAATTGAAGGAGTAGTGCTCAAATCTGATTCATATTGTTTCTTATTGATAGGTAAGTAATGTTGATTTTGCATTGTTTCACACAACTGTGCTGGCTTTTGATTTAATATGTCTGTGTGTCATCTTCGCATGTTTCCTGCAATCATCATCATGTCAGAGTTGCGTACGTACGCGTGGGGCAGAGATATCAAAATAGGGGCAAGGTCCTATTTGGGTATGGATGTGCATGTTTTGGCACTTTCAAACTGCGTACCAGTTCTAGCGCCATGGCAAAAGTTTAAGCAAAGCATGCTAACTGTTCTGTTGTTGGCTACACGATGAGCACAGAACACTATTTAGAGTCCCAGCCTCAAAGGAGGCAAGAGAGCAGTCAATTTATTTATTTATTTACTGTATATTACGCTGCTGCCGCACAAATCTAATATAAACATGCAATTTCTTTCCCAGCTGTTTACCTTCACAGACATAACCAACTGTTTTTGTAACTCATTTGTGTTTTTAACATAAACTTGTGTGTATTTGACAGTTTAAGTGCAATAAGACATGAAAGAGAGCTTAGTTTAGTACTCACATGTCATGTGACAACAGCTTTCTGTGCTATATCAGAAGTTTCCTGTGTCAGAAGTTTGAACTAATATGGTTTAAACCACATTATTTCAACATGATAGACATGATAATCAAAACCAAACAGATGTTTTTTAGCAGAGTAATTGAGGTACGAGCTGTAAAGGCGGGCAGATAGCAGCAGCTCATTCACATTTAAAGAGACACACATGAAAACAGCATGTTTACACTTAAAATTAGTATTTTTAAAACAATATAATAAATGATCTGTGGGGTACTTTGAGCTGAAATGTCACAGACACATTCTGGGGACACCTGAGACTTGCCCATTAACACATCAACTGGACTGTGAAAATAATGTGTGTGTATGGCTGTGTCCCTCTACAGAGGACTCCAGCAGTGTGTTCAGCATGAATAAACAGTTGATATGGTTGGACTTACTCAATTATTAATACAAGACAACATCCTTAACTGGCCAGAGTGGAGGATCCGATGCACAGCAGCTCACCCTTGACCCTGACAGCAACTATCCCTCACTGACATCTGCCCACACGCTTCAACCAAGAGCCCCTCATTCCTCTTCAATTGCCATAACGTGTAGACTGACGGCCTTGTGTTTCACAGACTGATACGTGCTTTCAAAGTTCAGAGCCTTGCTTCCTCATTAATGCTTGACAACAAGATTATCCGTGACAGACTATAGCAGAAATGACCCAAAGGAGAACGCTGCCTCACTGATATGTGCTGTGAATCTGATTCTAAACTGATGCATACCTATATTGCTGAAAAACTGTGTGGTACATACAGTGGGGTCTACATGGGCTTTAATGACAGCAGCACTCAAGAGGCATGAGCTCAACAAGTATGTGAAAATTGAAATTAAAATTCTTTCATTAATTACTCACCCTCATGTCGTTCCAAACCCGTAAGAGCTTAGTTCACCTCCAGAACACAAATTAGGATATTTTTGATTTGTAAATGGGTGCAGTCAGAATGAGAGTCCAAACAGCTGATAAAAACATCACAATAATCCATAAGTAGTCCACACAACTCCAATTCATCAATTAACTTCTCATGAAGCAAAAAGCTGCACATTTGTAATAAACAAATCCAACATAAATGCGTTTTAACTTTAAAATGAGCCCATAATTCAGACTGTTTTGGACTGTTTTTGCTTTGTAAACTCTCTCTTGACTCAGACATGAAAACCTTTTCACTGGAGAGGACTCATATTTCAGTCAGAAGTTAAAAACATCTTAATGGTGGATTTGTTTCTTACAAATACAGCTTTTCACTTCACAAGACGTTAATTGATGGACTGGAGTTGTGTGGATCACTTGTGGATTACTGTGATGTATTTATCAGCTGTTTGGACTCTTATTCTAACGGCAGAAGATCCATTGGTGAGCAAATTATCTGCATCTTGGCTGGGCTGAGGTTGAGTGAATTTTCAACTAAATTTAATTTTGGGGTAAACTATTCTTTTAAATGTTTCTTATTCATTTTAACATTTTTTAAACCCTAAAACATTCTAATTAGAATCTCCATCCCAGCTTTTCAACGAAGCCTCAGACTTTTAGACCCCACTGAATGTATTTCCTAATGCCCCTTTTTCTTTTGATTAGAAAAAATGCCCTGTCTCACTCCTGCCTGTCTATCAGTCATAACCATCCCTGTCTGATTGTTTTGAGAGACGAATGAATTATAAATGAATGGGTGCTCAATCTGGGCAAAATCAATACTAACAAGGTCCAAGTTAACTGTGCCGGCACGGTGCTTTCCCTCAGTCTGCCATCCCGCCACACTGCACACACACACACACACACACACACACTGATCCAGTCTACAGAGACATCTCACCCTCTTTGCATGCAAACGATCAGCAGGCCAGGCAGTAACCGAGCCCTTTCAGCAGATAATGAGGATTGCTTTTCAAGCGATGCGGCTTTTCTCTGCAATAACATTCACGCTCGTAAATGAATGGAGAGAGCATTAAATGCCTCCTCCTCCACTCCTCCAGCGATCCATCTATCAGCACGGGTGGCCGGCGCTGTCAGTCGGACAGAGGGGTGGGAGGGGAGAGTGATTGAGCGTGGCAGAACCTCCTTCATCATGCCACTTAGCCTCACAATTCCTCCCAGGGATCTGCGCTGCCGGGACGGGGGATTGATGAGAATCTCTCCAAGTCCCTCTGTTCTCTTTCCCCACCCAAACATTTCTCCTCACATCAGCCCATCCAAGCAGAGAGACCCTCACTTACCCTCCTGTTCTAGCTGCCCCAATCTCCAGGGCATCCCGTCCCCACTTCACAAGCTCCTGCTGGGCTGACATATCCTCGCAACACGTTCCCATCTTGAATTATTCACCTACGCTGCTAGGGTTCACAAACCCTGCCATAGACGAACAGGAACAACCATTGTTTTAAAGCTGAAGGGTTTCATCTAAAGGGTTTTCATTTCTGTGCCACTAGTACTATGAAATGGTATTAAAAAAATAATGACGTTTTCAAGGGGTCAGGTTTCGGCTGCTTAGAACAGCCCTGTTTACTTCTAAACTATTTTAACTCAAAATTATATATATTGTGATGGAATACATTTTTATTCAAGCAACATATATTGCTTATATTTTATTATGTAACAGCAGTATATGTGATTTTTTAGTGCCTGATCTGGAAAATTGTGAAAAATGTAGGTGGAAAAATGGGCTGTTCACATAATGGCTCAGTCATTTTTTGTAAAACACACTAATTAACTTAAATTAATATATATTTTTGTAGTCTCTTACATAAATAAGTCTCTTCTGCTTACAAAGTCTGCATGTATTTGATCTAAAGGACAGCAAAAACAGTAAAATGTTGAAATATTTTTACTATTAAAAATAACTGTTTTCTGTTTGAATATATTTAAAATGTAATTTATTCCTGTGATTTCAAAGCTGATTTTTTTGCATCTTTACTCCAGTCACATGGTCCTACAAAACTTTTTTTACTCAACTGTTTTAAATAATATTAAAATAATAATAATAAAAAAAACATTTTTTCAAAAACTTTTGACTGGTAGCATATATATATATATATATATATATATATATATCTATATATATGAATTATAGGTGAAAAAATATACATAAAAACATAAATCTAAAATTAAGCAAAAATACAATAAAATGCTTTAAAAAATTGACCAATTAACAGTGCAATAAAACTAACATAAACATAAAATAATACAAATTATGTTAAATTACCCTAGTAAAACTACTCTATGCCTTCTTTTCTTTAAAATGCATATATTTCATACTAAGCACACTTCAAATCCATTAATATATTTATTGACATCACTTAAGACTTACTGATGTAAAATTATAATGAAACTTTATTTAGAGTATTTCTTTATTGCACAAGGCACATTTCTTAATATTATGCCTCAAATGTCTTTTAATATCACTATTAATAAGGATTGTATGATTTCTGTACAAAATCGGTCTTTAATTGCAAGATATTTATAGTGTACCTGAAGTATACTTGCAATAGTTCCACTTTAGCATAATCAAATACACTTAAGTATATCTTTAATTGGACCTCAGCACTACTTTCATACAATTAAAGTACAAAATGAGTTGTTCCAGTTTAGCAGACTTTAAGTATACCAGTTTAGCACACCAAAAGTACAATTTCAGGGTATGTTTATTAATTACATAAATATATACATGTATTTGTAGTATATATTTCAAATACATTTTAGTATTTTTTTACACTAGGGTAGTGTTCCTGTTGTGTCATCAATCATTCGTGACATCATTTTCCTGTGGCTCCAGTCTTGTAGTCACATGACATTCACAGCTCAAGTGATTTTTTATAACCTCTTAATGCTCCTGCCAGGTTCTTTTGAGCCAAAGATGGCAGATTATAAATCACAAACTTCTAGCGTGTCTCACACCAGTCCAGCAAGTGGCATTGAGATGATGGTAAATGCTAACAGACAGTCTTCCACAGCTAGTATAAAGACTTCCTTGCCCTAAAAAATGTTCTCACAGTGCCACAGTGTTTACACATGACTTTTAGGAACTCATCCAGCAAATGTCTTTCTAACAGTTGTCTCTACGTAATACGCTTGGACAGGAGAAAGAGTTTTGCCATCAGAAAAAAAACTGACACACTTTAGGTTTAAAAGACTGGCTGTCTGCCACGGCTAGCAGTCATGAAGTCTAGTTTCCATGGCTTTTTGACCTTGATGGATGGTTTGAAGCAATAGCACACTAAATTGTAATGTAAACGAATTTAGAAGCATTGACTTTGTCTGTATATTTGCTAGGTCTGACCTGCCGATCTCACTCCCACATGGGTCGAGCAAGAGAAGCCTAAAACGAAGACATGGAAAAGCAGTGAGTTAGAGTTAGCTAAGTCAAGCTCTTCCACTCTGCTCTCAGGTCTTTGACATGGCCGTGGCGGAATTGCACACGTTACGTATTGCATAAGCTGCTCAATAATGCAGGGCACTGAATGAAAAATACATCGGCCTTGACTCTGAATGCACAGGCGTTAGTGGAGCGCCGGGAGCCTCGTGAGGGCAGGTTTAAGATGACAAACACAACCTCCTACATGCAAAAGGACTAGAGGTCAAAGAGAGACAGCTGCGGAGGGAAACAATGATTTATGTATTTAATGGCTGGTTTTGTGTACGCCACAATTTCAGATCTGCTTTTAACTGATCAGGTCTCCTATGAAGGTTGAGACTGTGACAAGACTTTGAATGGAAAACTTCATTGACATTCAAGTCAAAAGACATTTTTCAATCTCACACCACCTTCTAGAATTTTTACCAATTTTACAAGGACATCACACAAATGTTGCAGCGCTGGAAGAGCAGAAAGATGTAAAAGACAGGGGGAAAAGCTGATTTAAAAAGAGTAAAAAAACATAGTTGAGCAATTGGATTTCAATGCTAAAGTATTGTTTTTAGGAATTAGTACTTTACTCAAGCTTTGAAACCGAATACTTGTGCTTTTACTCAGCTACATTTCTAAGGAAAAAAATTTTCATTTAGAAAGTATAAAGCACATTTGTCTGGTTCTCACAGTATAAATCTATTAAAAATAAATAAATATATATTTTATATATTTTAAATAATAACATATTATAAACAAATGAATTTATTAAAAGTCAAATAACAGTCTTATTTTATGTGAGATGTTCACATTTGACTAAGTGTGATAACTAAAAAGTATTTTTGACACAGGACTAAGACTAAGACTGATTTAAAAGATTTTAAATTTTAAATTTAAAAAATTAACACTAATGATTAACCAAAGTCTTATGTGTTTGGAACGACATTAGAGTGAATAAATGATAACAGAATTTTCATTTTAGTATTTAAGTATTTAAAAGTAAAAGATAAAACCTTTTTTGTATTTAAAAAAATGATTATGATTATGATTATGATAATATGATTGGTGAACAGTCTGCAAACTTTACTGAACTTCATATTTACATCTCATTTTATACATATTAATATATTGTATAATTAATGTATCAAACGACTATTTGGTGAAATTGAAACTTGATAACAATTAGGGTACATGTACTGTACATTGTAACGTCACATCTTGCATAACCATCTTGTGTGTTCTAACATTGTCAAAATATTATGGAAAATGTGATTTAACTTGTTGCCGTACACAGATTGCGCATAAATTGCACATTTTTTATAAAGGCCCGCTTCTGCCACTGAAAAAAAAAAATTAAAAAGGTAATTGCAACTTTTTATCTCACAATTCGGACTTTTTTCTCGCTATTGCAAGTTTACACCTCGTAATTCTGACTTTTTTTCTCAGAACTGTGAGATATAACTGATATTGTAAGTAGTAATACAATTGCGAGTTATAAAATGAGGAGAAAAAGACTGATATGATCACAGAATTGAGAGTTTATTTCTTTATAACTCGCAAATGTGAGTTTATATCTCACAGTTCTGAGGAAAAAAGTCTGAATTGCAAGTTTGTATCACACAATTCTGAGAAAGAACTCAGAATTGTGAGATAAGTCGCAATAAGTTTTTCTTCTTTCTTTTTTTTTTATTCAGTGGTGGAAATGGGCTTCCACAGATTTCAGTAAGCAATTTTAAAAGGCAAAAAGGTTTTACTTTTAAATACTTAAAGGGAATAGTTTACCCAAACATGAAAATTATATTATAATTTATTCACTCTAATGTTGTTCCAAACCCAGACTTTGGTTAATCATTAGTGTTAATTTTGTCAGCTATTTTTAATTTAGTCAAATTTTTCTTCTTACATTCAGCTCACATCTTTTAGCTAAACTTCAGCTTACTTGTTTGTTGGTGTTTTCAGATCATTGCTGACGCTTCTGCAATAAAGAGTGAGCATGTGTGCATTGTTGCCAGATTGTAAAAAGTATGCAAACACTGAGACACCGGGCAGAAAATGTATCCTTTTAACAGAGAAACTCTGATTTGGGGATTTGATATCTGGCAACCTCACATAAAGCTTGTGTAGCAGAGGCATGTACAGCAATCAGCAGTAATATTTTTTCTCCATTCTTTGGTATAGTTTTTATTTTTGAAAATATATTTTTAGTCTTGTCTTTTATTGTCAACGATATTGCAACTTGATAGTCACAGTAATCATTTATTGACCTTATTGTCATCTTGTTGTATTAGTCACAGGAAAAAAGCTTGTCAACAAACATTTTTCATAATTTTCAAATGGACCAAAAATGTAATATTTTTAAACTATCATTTTTAAGTATAATTAAATATGGAAACTTTTTTACTTTTACTGTGAATGTTTTTTTTCCGAAGGCATTACAGGTGTGGAATGACATGAGGGTGAGTAATTAATGACAGACTACAACATGCCATTATGTTTGAAATTGTTTTGATTCTTTATCGTTTGGTAACACGTTACGTTAGGGCTTTATTAGTTAACATTAGTTAATTAATTAGTTAACATAAACTCCCAATGAAAAAATCTTCTAAACATTCTTTAATCTTAGGTAATTCCAATATAATAATTATAATAACACGTTGTTAAAATCAAAAGTTATAAACTGTTTTTTTTTTTAAATGAACCTGAGCTAACATAATCTAAAAATTGTGTTATTTTTTAAAAAAGATTAATAACTTCTGTGGCAAATGTAGCTTTTGCTCATTGATAATGATGTTAATGCATTAACTAAGGTTAACTAATCAGATCTTCTGTAAAGTGCTATCTATTGGTCTTTTAATCCTTTTGCATTTTAATCTGTGTAAAATTTTTAACTTTATACATTTTTTTGTGTATTGCTTTATTGTATTTAAGAAAAGTTATAAGAAAATATAAGAAAAAAGTTATTAAACCTGTTATACTGTATTTTGACAACACTTACTAGCAACTAAGTTTCAGTATCTAAAGTGATAATACCGCATACCATGATAAAAATATTAGCAATTAATCGTAACATGAACATTTTATACTGGCATACACCTAACGCATGTGTTATGTAAATAAAAGTGTAAATTAAATCTGTTCATGATATAAAGCAATCATATCTCTTCACAAGACTTTAGATTCGTTTAAAGACGTCTTTATGACTTTTCATTAAAATATTTTAATTTGTGCTCTGAAGACCAACCAAAATTTCATGGATTTGGAAGGACATTTACATTTTTGTGTGAAAAATCATTTTTATGTATAATTAAATAAGGAAACTTTTTTACTTCTACTCAAGTATTTTTTTTTTAATTAGACAACTTTTTCCCCAAAGTCAGAAAGCTCTTGGATTTCATTAAAAATGTCTTAATTTGTGTTCCGAAGATGAACGAAGGTCTTAAGGGTTTGGAACAATATGAGGATGAGTAATTCATGACAGAATTTTCATTTTGGGGTAAACTATCCCTTTAAAACTGCATGCATGATGCATGAGAACCAGTGAGGTTAGTTTTAACGCATGAGCTCCCATTTTTACCATACTTGTTTACTCTATGCATGCATGTTTTATGTGAGTAAAAGTGTAATTGAAATCTGTTCATGATATAAAGCAATTATATCATTTCACAAGACTCCAAACATTTCTATCATTAAAACATCTAAAGTTTCATTTCAAATATCTTAATTTGTGCTTTGAAGATCAACCAAAATTTCATGGGTATGGAAGGAAGGTGTGTAAATTATATTTTTGGGTGAACTCATTTTTAAGCAGAAATAAATATGGAAATATTTTTACTTTAACTCAAGTATGTTTTTAATTAGACACCTTTTCCCCCAGTCAGAAAGCTCTCGGATTTCATTAAAAATATCTTAATTTGTGTTTCAATGATGAACGAAGTTTTTACAGCTTTGAAACTACATGAGGGCAAGTAATAAATGACACAATTAAAATTTTTGGCTGAACTTGGGTAATTTTCCCAATATTTTGCACTAAAAAACCTGCACCAGCCTCTCAGAGACCTCCATTTTGTTCAACATCTTTGGCGTATTGTGAACGCTAAACCCAAGTGGCTTTAATGCGTCTGGGCCCGCTCGAGAGGTTCCTGCGGTGAAAAAGTGAGTGCTATAAAGGAGCGTTGTTTTCGGGGAGGGTGGCAGGGAGTTGAAAGTAGCGCTCAACTGACGGGGTTTTGATGCTACTATTTCAGAAAGCTCTTTGATCCAAATACAGCTCTTGTTTGTTTGTTTTGCATGATGAAATATCTCAGCACGGGAGCCATGCAAGAATTTGGATCATTAGCATAGCGTAAACAGCCACTGCACGGGACAGAAAATACTGACGGATTACTCCTTAATATAATCCGCTGTTTCTTCACATCTACTAAACCGCGCTCTCAAATATGAAGTCTGCTGAACTGTGACATTTACGGCGGCAGATTGTACATTTGTGAGAGATCATTAAGCATAATTACTAAATGTTCCTCACTCTCGATGTCACTGAGACAAACAGAGCACAATCTTACACCTTACGGTGCCGAAAATGACTTTGCGGTTTTGCATGATTAGAAAAGAATAGAGCTGAGTTGAGGAATCGTGAGCAAGATATAAAACGCCGCACACACACACGCATTCATCATTCGCCGAGGTGTGCGGGGAAACCGCATTAGGCAGTCTGTATTAGCACACGTACACAAACGCTGCCTGTGAGATTCAGCATTTAACGCCGGCTCTGAGGGAATACGAGGTGAGAGAAACAAATCCCATATAACCTGCTGCCAAACTGATGTAGTGTCACAAGGCCGGAGGAGGAAACCGGCGTTCACTTTCAGAACAAAAATTTACAGATAATTTACTCATCCCCTTGTCATCCAAGATGTTCATGTCTTTCTTTCTTCAGTCGATAAGAAATTATGTTTTTTAAGGAAAACATTTCAAGATTTCTCTCGATATAGTGGACTTCTAAGGTGCCTGCGAGTTTAAACTTCCAAAATGCAGTTTAAATGCAGCTTCAAAGGGCTCTAAACGATCAGTCATTTTCTAAACAAACTGACAATTTATATACTTTTTAACCTCAAATGCTCGTCTTGTGAACTCTAGGTATTCAGGTTCAATACAGCTAGGGCTGGGGCCGGCAACCCGCGGCTCTTTCATCCCTCTGTGGTGGCTCCCTGTAGCATGGGATATGCTTTATTCTTATCCAAAACGAAGTGAACATCCCAGAGCGCTAAACACTCTCATGCAGTGTATGTTTCATTCATATTCAAAGCCAGAGGGCCCACTCATGCAGAAAGTACAAAACGGACTCCTACAGGCATGGCCAAAAATATCGACACTCTTGCAATTCTGTCAGAAAATGCAACCCTTCTCTCAGAAAATTTTTGCAGTTTATATTTTTTTTTGTTTGCAATGGAACAACACAAAAAAAAAACAGAAAAGAAAAGTCAAATCTGATACAATTCCACACAGAACCCAAAAAATGCACTGGACAAAATGATTGGCATCCTTAACCTAATATTGGGTAGCACCCCCTTTGTAAAAAAAAAATACAACTGCTGTTTTGAGATCTCTCCACAGGTGTTCTATGGGATTCAGATCTGGACTTGTTGCTGGCCATTTCAGAACTCTCCAGCACTTTGTTTGTAACCATTTCTGAGTGCTTTTTGAAGTGTGTTTCAGGTCATTGTCCTGCTGAAAGACCCATGACCTCTAATTGAGACGCAGCTTTCTTACACTGGCCACTATGTTGCGCCCCAAAATTCTTTGGTAATCATCAGATTTCATGATACCATTCACATAGTCAAGGCATCCAGTGCCAGAAGCAGCAAAACAACCCCAAAACATATTTAGACCTCCACTATGTTTGACTGTAGGAACGGTGTCCTTTTCTTTGAAGGCCTCATTTCTTTTTCTGTAAACTTTTTCTGCCATAATGTCCTTTACCAAAAAGCTCTACTTTTGTCTCATCTGTGCACAATTCGTTCTCCCAGAAGGATTGCGGTTTTACCACATAAGTTTTGGAAAACTCCAGTTTTGCTTTTTTATGCCTTTGTGTCAGCAGCGGTGTCCTACCATAGCGTCCCTTTTCATTCAGATGGCGACAGATAGTGCAAGCTGACACTGTTGTACCCTGTGTCTGCAGATCATCTTAAATTTGCTTGAAAGTTAATCTGGGTTTTTTATCCACCATTCGAACAATCCTTCATTGTCATTTTTCATTAATTTTGCTCTTCCATCCACGTCCAGGGAGGTTAGCTACAGTGCCTTGGGCTGTAAACCTCTTAATGATATTGCGCACAGTGGACACAGGAACATTAAGATCTCTGGAGATGGACTTGTAGCCTTGAGATTGTCCCTGTTTTTCCACATTTTTTCTCTCAAATCCACAGACAACTCTTTACACTTCTTTATTTTCTCCATGCTCAGTGTGACACACGATACAAAGGTTGAGTCAACTTTTACCCATTTAAACTGGTTGCAAGTATGATTACTATATTGCCCACACCGGTTACTTGCCACAGGTGTGTCTAAATACAGATTACAGGAGCATCATGTGCTTGAAAAGCAATTATTTCTTACAATTTGGACAAGGTGCCAATCATTTTTGAGTTATGTGTGAAATTTTATCAAGTTTGACTTTTGCTTAGCTCTGTTTTTTTGTTTGTTTGTTTTTTCGTTGTTTCAGTGCAAACAAAAACAATAAGCATGTGAATACCAAAACATTTGCAATTGGAACAATTTTCTGAGAGAAGTGTTGCATTTTTTGACAGAATTGCAAGGGTGCCAATATTTTTGGCCATGACTGTATGATATAAGTAATAACTTTTGACATGGCAGGAAATCCCTAATATGGACAAAGGCATCCCGCTATTGCTGTAGCTAAGCTGAATAACAAGAATAAACATTTACTGATGAAACGAGAAGACAAAAAACCATTGCGACAATGTATGGTTTATGTGTGTTTTTCAAGTAATAAATAAAGTATATTAATAATACAGTGCTAATTGACATTGCATTTATTACAGCACAGAAGCTGTAAAATATATTTTATGCCTTATTCTGTGATAAAAATGGAAAAAGTGTTTGTAGTATATAAACTATTATACTGATTATACAATCATAACCATAAAATTGTCATTAGTACCAAAATATTACAGAAGACAAATTATTATTATTACTGTCTAGCAGTGTATTTTATTTTAGACTCAATAGGCTTTTTATTTTAACACTTTTTACATTTTAATCTGGACTACAACATGCCCTATATTGTTTGAAAGTATATTCTAAGTGATTGTTTATTGTTTGGTCACATTTTACTTTAGGGCTTCATTAGTTAACATTACTTAATTAGTTAACATAAACTCCCAATGAAAAATGATTCTAACCATTCATTAATCTTAGATAATTCCAATATAATAATAATAATAATAACACTTGTTAAAATCTAAAGTTTTTTTTTTTTTAAATAAACCGAGCTAAAAGTTGTGTTATTTTTAATAAAGATTAATAACTTCTGTAGCAAATGTAGCTTTTGTTCATTGATCATGTTATCTAATAATAATTAACTAATAAGATCTTACTGTAAAGTGATACCTACTGGTCTTCCAATTCTTTTGCACTTGTGTAAAATTTTTAACTTTATACATTTTTTTGTGTATTGCTTTGTGTTTTAATGTTAAGTAATTTTTGTTATTATACTGTGTTATGACATCACTTTTTTGCAACTAAATTTCAATATCGTGATAATACCGTATACATTTATATGTGATAAAAACATTATCAATTAATTGCAACATGAACATTTATATTTATATTTATATTCAGCTATCCCTAATAACTGAATATAAATCTTTAGCTATATTCCGTCTTTATTTAGGGATCAAATATTTTGTGGCTCCCCGTGAATTTTATTCAGTGGGAAAGGGGTAAAAATGGCTATTTTTATGTTGAAGGTTGCAGACCCCAAAGTTAGGGCATGTTTAAAAAATCATCCTACATCGCTGCAGAAGAACCGACCCAGTGAACATGCAAAGATGATCAAATGGCCTTTACAATACAAGGTAATACAGCGATGTAGGATGATTTTGAAGTTGGAAGAGAAAATGAGATGGGAGTTTTTCGACATACCCTAACTGTCTTGAATCAGAATACACACGCAGAGCTAGAAAATACAAGCATTTGAGGTTAAAAAGTATATACATTCACTAGATAAGATGGTTCTTCCTTTGAAGCTGCATTGAAAAAGCATTTTGAAAGTTCAAACTTGGGGGCACCATAGAAGTCCACTATATGGAGAGAAAACCTAAAATGTTTTCCTCAAAAAACATAATTTATAGAAAAGAGAGAAAGACATGAACATCTTGGATGACAAGGGGATGAGTAAATTATCTGTAAATTTTTGTTCTGAAAGTGAACTTCTCCTTTAATGCCTTCCGCAGTGCATATCTATGGGCGAAGTTTATGTGAAAGCGCAAATGGAAAACAAAGAAAGAGAGAGGGAAATGTATAATTCATGTCCATTTAGCCCATTGTTTGTCATTTGCTACTTGTCCTATTTCCTTTTTTCCCGCTCCAGAGCGAGTCGACGGGCCTTCCCAGCGATAATAAGTCACAATAAAACACGTCTTCATCAAAGTAAAGAAATAAGCCTTTGTCTCCAACGCTGCAAGACACTAGAAAGAAATACCACACTTCTCACTAAATTGAACTCTCGGAGAGCGGTTCGCTTTTCTTTCCGGGGCGATAATGCGGCCGCTATTGAAGATTTCCCGAGCCACGGCCACAATGAAAATGCAAATACACCCCATGCAGAGCAGACTGGATGCCACACTATCAACAAAGAGGCAGCCGCCGAATTTGGGCAAAAGTGTGGTCCAAATCAAACATCAGGAGGATGATTAGAAACACGCACACACCCGGCAGGACAAAGCGCACGCTTGAAAGCAAAACAGGGGGAAATACTCGTACCTCAGGGGATGCAACCGCAAACGTTAAGCCACCGGAGCGGGTGACAGACAGGAATAAGCTGGTCAGGGAGGAGCCGAAGGTGTAAATGGGGGCTTTAAACGTGTTGCAGAAGGATTTGTAATAGCAGACGTGTTACATGTGCTTGTGACAGAACTGGGGCACAAAGGAACTTGGGTGTAAGGTTGTAATGTTTGAGATTTTTCTGGGCCAGAAATGTGTGGGCGGGTATTAGGAACAATCTGCGTGAAGGAATATATGATGAGCTGTTGCCCCGCGATGGCCTTCCTCCTCGGCGCTGATTTTCCCGTCTCTCCGGAGCTTGCGTGGACACTCAGGAGGTCTTTCTCCTCCTCACCATCTGCTAATTCGGGGCCAGACTCTAATCACCTGCTCCAGTGCACCACTCTCATTTACAAACACCAGGCAAACCGTCTGCCGCCTCGCAATGTAATTACTGTCATAATCAAGAGAGCAGTGCTAGCTCATAGCTTTACTCATGTAGATGCATGCTAATGTATTAGCGACAATTAGACCTCAATGGCACGGTCATCATGGTTAATGTTCAGATGCGCATTTCTGCACACTTGCTGTGAAATGATTTTATGCTTGTTTGTTTAGACGCATTATGCGTATTTGCTTTAACTGCAGTATCGTGGGGAAAATGGATTTTTGTTGATCAACTGAAAGGAAAGTAGCTTGGGTTGTATATAAACTATTATGGAAATTACGCCACAAGCATGGGCACATTAACATATGGCTATATGTTTTGCATATCAGCACCAGCTAACGAGTTAGCAGCTTGGTCACCTTGATGAACGTCATAATGATAAACAACATTATACAGATCCATCCTGACTGAGGTCATTTACATGTCTTAACAGAACAGCAGCAAAAAGAGTCATAGAGAATATTATAATATAATATAATATAATATAATATAATACAAATTAAAGGTCAATTAAATGGATTTAATTTTTATAAAAAATATAACATATAAATATAGTATATGATATGATAAAAGCATATATAATATAATATAATATAATTTCAATAATTTAAAATAAATATAAACTATAATATATCATTTATAATTTTATTTTAAATACATTATAAATTATATAATTATATAATTTAAATATATAAAATATATAATTACGTAATTAGTATTATAAAAATACTAAAATAATAAAAATGTATTTCAACACAATATATAATTAAATAAAATAATTAACATACATTTAAAATATATATTATATAAATATAATACTTAAATACAATCCAGTAGTAAAACATAATAATATAATATAATATAATATAATATAATAATGCTCCTTAAAGTGTTTAAGGAAAGTGTTGAAGTGTTTTAAGTTTAAAGTTTAAAAAATATTAACTATAATATAGAATCATACTAATACATAATTTAAATACTTAGGAAAATATATATAATTCTAGAATAGAATAGAATAGAATAGAATAGAATAGAATAGAATAGATAAGGTCCCTAAAACAGATAATAATAATAGAAAATCATAATAGAAAACTTATTTAAATACAATATATATATATATATATATATATATATATATATATACACACACACACACACACACACACACACACACACACACACATACACACAGTATCTCAGTATATTTCCTCTGTCCTCTCTAAATAACTCAACATACAGCTATTATTGTCAAAATAGCTGGCAACAAAAGTGAGTACACCCTAAGTGAACTTGTCAAAACTGTGTCCAAAGTGTCAGTATTTTGTGTTGGCACCATTGTTATCTAGCACTGCCTTAATCATTTTGGGCATGGAATTGGTCTGGAGACATACTTGGCCACCCCATCACCTTTACCTTCAGCCTCCTCAGCAAGGCAGTTGTCATCTTGGTGGTATCTTGGTGGTTCGGCTTTGTTTCTGAAGGGAAGGCATCATGTTCCGCTTCAGAAAGTACAGTACATTAGGGTTGTCAAAAAAGTACAGAGTTCGGTACTTTCTGTACTGAAATTTTAAAAATGTCCACTTCCCGCTCACATTTGAGCAAATAATAAATATATTATAAAATAAATAGAAATTACATAATTAAAAACAAATAAATAGAAATTACAGAATTAAACAAATATATAATTTACATATTTAAATATAATAATAAAACCATTTAAATGTATGATATAATATACTGCTCTGAAAAATCAATAATTGACTGAATAATCTATATAGTTGAATACAATATATTATACAATACATTTAATTGCTCGTAATGGTTTTCATTTCAGAAAACTAAACAACTCCAGAAAGAGCCTGAAAATACAAAGCTATCTGAGAAAATACTGCCTTTTACTTTCAATTCACCATTCTCCTGCTTAAGGGAAACACTTAGTTTTAACACCTCGGAGCTCTTGGGCAGTTACAGAGCAGTGCTTAACGTAGAAAGCAGTAGATAACCGACAGCATAAGGCACCAAAGAGCTTCACTAACTGCACTCTAGTTAAGGCTCATCCTAAGCAAACTCCATTGAAGTGTGTGTCTCCCGGCGCGGTCTGCAGTCTGACTCTCCACTGAGTCACTCTTCAGAGACAAAGTCACTCTCTAAGCTGTTCTTCACCCTCCCGAGCTTTTGGTCTCTTCGCCACAGCGCAGAGTCAGGGGAGAGAGATCACTTTGAGGATTACACCAGGCTGGATCAGTCTCCGCTAGTCTCTGCATATTCAATCGAGCACCAAAGACCTCGACGAGCTTGCGCGCCCCTACGACACCAGCCCATAAATATCCACAGAGCCTGAGAGAGAAAACTAATTATCATTGCCAGAGAAAGATGCAGTGATGGCAAGTATATTTTCACTCATCAGGCAAACGAGGCACAAAGGGCTTGTTTGCGAGATGGCACAGACGATTCTAACCATCATTAAGTTATTAAATTCGCCCTAGGCGGTGAGTAAACAACTTCAGATGGCTTTCACGGCCGGCCCGGCTCTCCGTCAGCCAGGCCGTTATTGGGTTATGGCGAAACTTCGACAAAGAGCTAAATGACTCCGGAGAGAGAGCGGAGCGGGCAGCATTAGAGAGGAGTATGCCGGGAAAAAGCGGGACGGGGAAAAAAACACTGAAACTAAGACCAGACGCCTAAAGCACTTACGATCGAGCAGCACTAACAAGGTTGGGATGAGAATTGGACATGCAGCGTCGACTGAAATAACCTTTGATTACTTGCTGTCGCACTGGATGAAGTGGCTCGTTGAGGCACAGAAGCACTGAATTGTCGAATTGTTGCTACATTTTGCTCGGGACCAAACAAACCACAGTCTGGCATAATGTCTATTGCAAGCAGACATCTAATTGAGGGATGATGAGGGATGATGTAATGCTTGACTGAATATGACTTGCTTAACTCCAAGTCTGAACTTCAGGCATGAAATGAGCACACGGTCTATGGAGTCTGAGCTAAATGTAGTCTTAATGGATTCTCTACTGTGAAGTCTAAAGTACTTGCACTCCTCTAAAGATCTGCTTGTGTTAAAACGAGAGAGCCAGTAACATCTGCTTTGTCTAGAGCCGGCAGAAAGTGTGTGTGAGAGGCTATCTTGCCCTTCAACGGCACATAAAAACAAAATGAGCTGTGATTTGCTGAACATGAAGAGATGGTGTATATATAGTCTCCCCTGTTAGATTGCTGATGAAGTCTGAGCAGAATAAAAACAGAGCAGAATAAAAACGTATAGTGCTATATTCATGTATTTACACTCCTACTTAGGACCCTATGATTTCCGCAATGTGGAAAATGCGAACGGAATCCCGGGGTCCAATCATAAAAATTGCATTTTTCTGTATAATACCAAATTTTGGATGAATAAATCAAAAGTAGGTTAGTACGCTATAATCAAAATGCGATATGGACTAGTGTCTGTGATTATTAAACTGCAAAAATACCATTTAAATATGAGTCCTGCATGTTCTGCGTGTCTCTGCGTGAATGAATGGCACAGATGCGCTGTTTCGCTTACTACACACAACTGAGAGTCACTTCATGAGCAATTTACCATTTCTTTTGAAAGAAACTATCATCATATCATATACAAACAGAAACTTAAAGGTCTTGGCAGCAACCCATCAAAATAAAATTTTAGTTTAACTAGAAGAAACTGTGACAGAAATATATACATAATGTAATGATAGTACTACTAATAACAATACAATTATTATTATAACATAATTTTTTAGGGAATATTTACCAGAACAATTATTTACCAGAAAACTGTAAATACACAACATAGTATTTCTGAAAAAAATTAAATCAAAATAATTATTAATTTATTGAAACCATTCAAATGGAATGCAGAAAAGAAATGGAAAAAACTGAACTGGGTAAAACTAAAACTGAATTTGAGAAAAAAATAAATATAAATATATTATAGTTAATGTTAAAAATGTAATTTGTGTTAAACTTTTAATAAACTTCTAATTAAATTAATCATGATTTCAATTAATTAGACATGTTTTAAAACATAATTTGGGAAAAAAAAATAAAACAGATATCATTGGGCCCTAAAAATATTATTACAATTTAAAATTACTGTTTTAAAAAATACATCAGATTTCATAGGGCCCTAGAAATATAACTGCAATTTAAAATAACTGTTTTTTTTGAAAATGGAATTTGGAAAAACATAAAACAAAATTGCGGAGAAAAAATAAAATGGATTTAATAGGGCCCTAAATATTACTACAATTAAAAATAACTGTTTATGGAAAATAGAATTTTGAAAAAAAGATAAAGCTAAATTTTGGAAAAAACAAAGCAGATATCATAGGGTCTTAGAAATATTAATACAATTTAATATATCTGTTTTCTATTTAAATATTTTGTTAAATATCATTTATTTTTGCGATGCGTAGCTGATTTTTTTAGCATAATTACTCAAGTTTTCAGTGTCGCATCCTTCAGAAATTCATTCTAATATGCTGATTTGATTCTCTAGAAGTATTTATTGTTAATGCTGAAAACAGCTGTGCTGAAAAATATATTTTTAAATAGAAATATGTGACCCTGGATCACAAAACTAGTAATAAGGGTCAATTTTGAGATTTCTGAAAGCTGGATAACTAAGCCTTCCATCGATGTAGGGTTTGTTAGAATAGGACAATATTTGACTGAGATACAACCATTTGAAAATCTGGAATCAGAGGGGCAAATAAATCTAAATACAGAGAAAATCGCCTTTAAAGTTGTCCAAATTAAGTTCTTAGAAGTGCACATTACTAATAACAAATTAGGTTTTGATATATTTACGGTAGGAAATTTACAAAATGCCTTTATGGAACATGATCTTTACTTAATATCCTAATGACTGCTGGCATAAAAGAAAATCGATAATTTTGTTCCATACAATGTATTTTTGGCTATTGCTACAAACCGTGCTACTTAAGATTGGTTTTGTGGTCCAGGGTCACATATTATGTAACACTACAAATGTTTTTACTTTTACCATTGATCAATTTAATCAACTCTTGCTAAATAAAAGTAATACTTTCTGAAGCATACTGACACCAAACTTACCAATGGACTACAGACTAATACAGACAGTGTGCAGACTAATATTTAATGTGGGACAGCCACTAAAATATTCAGCTGAACTACTAATGCTGTATTTCACATTTTTATTTGTTCAAGATCAAACAAGACCCCCTGCTGTACTGCCACTGACCCCCTGTTGCAGACCCCAGATCTAACTTGTTTTTGAGACTCAGTCTCATTATACGCCAACATTTCAAACAGTAAACAAAGTTTTATATTGTGTTTTCCATCTTTCTTTTACTATCCCTGTCCTAGAGCAATAAACACAGAACGCAAAAACAATCATTCTGTGTGTGTATATGTCTGTTTGTGTTTTAGCATCAAGCTCATTTGCTCCTCTATGTTGTTTGCAGTTTTATGCTAAGCTGTTATTGGTTTGAATAGGCACTACAAATAAAGTTGACTTTTATCTCATTTTGGGAACAATTTGTTATGCAGCACAGACACTCACCCAGAACTCATTCTGGCTCTCTGTGTTCACACACATCAATACCTAAAGCATGTCTTTCAAGGGTGGATCTGAGGATGAGAAAATGGATAAATTAAGCATGACTCTTTTTATATTACAGTCTTTGAAATGGGGATTACCTGTTAATTTGCTTCCGAATAAAAAAAGAGTCGGTGTCATTTACATGCCGTGTATCTTCCCAAAACTGCTAAAAGCAGCTCTGTGTGCCGCTGCAGATCTCTCTCTCCGTCCTGCTAACAGGAATTAGAGTTGTCTGTCAATCTGAATGACATGTGAGACCAAAACACCTCACTGACTTGGTTTTCCACCAGGGTTTGGCATCCATCTTTAGCTCTAAATGATCCCTTCCAGCATTTCATTAATCGCCAGCTCAGTTCAACAGCTGGCAGAAAGATTGTGTATCCAGCAAACAAGACCTAGATTAATGTTCTTTCTTAACTTCACATAAGGAAAAATATCATTCAAATGTCAAAATGTCATTCAATGATGCTCAAACATATTCACACAAATCATATGGTTCACAGCAGGGTTAGAATTGAACTTTTTCATTAAGAAGCAATTTTTATCACTACCTTAATAATTGTATCTGTGTTGTCTTTAATGTCAAATACTTGAATTGAACCAATTACTTCAATCAATCAATCCAAATACTTGAACTGTTGCCAATAACACACTCAACAATAACTCTGGAGTTTTCAGCGCTGACTAATCTGACTAATCTAAGCGTCTCTGATTGGCCATTGCATTCCTAAGCTCAATGGAAATGCGTGTGAATGGTTATAAGCAGGGCCTAAAATTAAAATAAAATGTAAAATTGCCGAGTATATATAACAGTGTCAGTCGCCAGTTGGCAGGTAAAGTTTTCAGAAATATGACAACACAATATAGTGAAAACAACAGCCAGTTTTTAAAGAGGTTTGCCGTTTCTGACATAAACAAATAAAATAATCTTTTCCGAAGACAAGATCATCGTGATCAGCTGTTCTGTCGACAAGAGTGAATCAAATAATAGAATACAAACGGGCTGATAAGGTCAGAGCAGTGGGATGCAGCTTGCCCCTAGACACAGTTCTATTAACTTTTACCTGAGAAAATATTGTTGCTTCATTTTGGAAGATTAATGTTTCTTTTCTTTATTCTTTATAACCTGATAATGTGGCGACACATACCTGGGGTTACGCCGCCTAAACGGTGTTGGAAATATAGTTCGAAAGGTTGCGTGTTCGGCTGTACACATTCACTGAGCCGCTTCAGACAGCACACCAGCAGCACTTCAATGGACGAAAACACACACAATTGTGTCAAAATGTGCAGTTTTGGCAAGTTACCTCGTAAACGTAGTCTTAAATGAGTTTTAAAGTCTCAAATGACTCAAATCTTTAAATTTCTTTCATTTATACTGTGATGTTGAATGGCTATAATTAATAGGTAAAATTGACAGAAAATGCATTTATTAGAGACACCAGTAACAGGACAAATTAAAAACATTGTAAATAGCCTATGTTTAGTCATTGTATAATGACTGTCTGTTTTTGCAAACCATGGCTGGTACATTTTTTTGGGGGCTGGTAAATTTTATCACGTCACCGGCCATTAGCAGGTGTGGCAAAAAGTTAGTTTTAGGCCCTGGTTGTAAGGCTCAAAGCTGCAAAAAGTGCGTATCTGATGCAGTGTGAGCAAATAAAAATTTAATTCTGTGAATAGACACTTTTTATTCATTTTAATTCATTAAAATAATTATGCAGGGGCATTTTTTTGACCCATTTTTGTTAATTTTGGTGGCTCAAGCCCTTCTTAAATTCCGACCCTGGTTTATCTTTCGCATGAAGGAAGGTTTCTGTCTATGGAATTCCAGGAAATCAGAGAAAAAGGACACATTCACCTGCACTGTTTTTTAATTGTTTTTCTTGAAAAATATGGGCTAGATGAATGTCTTGGACTGGAAACGTGACAATTGTACTCTGTTCCAACTCACTTTAGTTAAATAAAGCTAAAACCATTAAAAATGTGTTGAAATAAAATTAACTGCATAGAACTTATTTTTAAAACTACTAAAAATTACAAAAACTTTTAAAATCTAACAATAAAAATTTGTTCAAAATATTAATTGTATCTGAATTATACTAACCAAAAAAAACTGACAAGAAAACACTGTTAACATCCCCAAACAAGCCTTAAATCATAAATATATCACTATAAAATAAAATACGTAATGAGCGGCATTCTGTATTATTTTTAAGCATGATTTGTATAATAAATATCACCTTAAGGTTTCAGGTTAACAACAGTCATGTAAAGATATTATCAAATAGTACTATGCTATCATGCTACACTCTCAGAAAATAGTTACAAACGCTGTCATTGTGGCCACTTTTCCACCTTGTTTACCTTAAAAGGGTGCATATTAAAACCTAAAAGGTGCATATAAGTACTTTAAAAGGTTAGTTCACACAAAAATGAAAATCCCATCATTAATTACTTACCCTCATGTCATTCCAAACCCATAAGACCTTTGTTTGTACTCAGAACACAAATAAAGATATTTTTGATTAAATCCAAGAGCTTTCTGACCCTGCATAGACAGCAGTGCAACTGACACTTTCAAGGCCCAGAAAGTTAGTAAGGACATTGATAAAATAGTCCATGTGACATCAGTGGTTTAACCATAATTTTATGAAGCTATGAGTATACTTTTTGTGCCCAAATAAAGCAAAATAAAGACTTTATTCAACAATTTTTTGGGCCTTGAACATGTCAGTTGCACTGCTGTCCATGCAGGGTCAGAAAGCTGTCAAATTTCATCAAAAATATCTTCATTTGTGTTCCGAAGATGAACAAAGGTCTTAGAGGTTTGGAACGACATGAATGTGAGTTGTTACACTGTGACAGATACGCTACCATCCTTATATTGTGCCTCATTTTTCTGAAATTTTTTTTTTGCACTCCTGATTTGTAGGACAAGCTGAATAACAAAGTGGAGTCTCAAAAAACTTCCTCACATGCTACATGTCTCTTTTATCACCCATAGGCTGATTCTGTTTAAGATTTCAAAGGCTTTTAACCAAGCCATTGACATGAATCATGAGAGACACACTGTGACGAAATGCGATATGAGGCCGATGAGGGGACCCGAAAAACTGGCGCACGGCGCTCATCACTAGTTGCCCTGAAAAAGTCCCTGTGACAGAGCCTCTTAACTTTTATGATTGTTTGGCAAAGTTGACTTCAAAGAGCCAATTCTTTGGCGCTGCTCGTGGTGTGTGAGAAAGCCAGGCTAGCGCGGGGAGGGGCAACAGGGGCTGATGGGAGTTGAGTGAAGGGAAGGGATGGAGGATGCTGGAGTGGAGAGCAGAGCCCTTTGATCTGTGTCAGCCACGAAAAGTACAAAAGAATCAAAAGCAATGGGGAGAGCAGCACAGAAGATTGCAAACAAGGCCCGCTCGCAATTCCCCGCGGGAGTGTGCCGGGGAAAAACACGACGAGACAAGAGAACATTTCAGAAATTCTGCAGGCTGTTTGGGAATTTCTCTCAAGCCTAATGCTGAAGCAATTAGCATTGAACCACCTCTCTGAACAGACAGGGGCGAGCTAGATCTACCATGCTAACATTGTTAGTGCAACACAATTAGTGGGGGTGACCCACTCACACCAAATTACACAATTCATTAAAGTGACCAGGAGGAAAGATCCATTTATCAATCAGCGTGTTTGCTACTTTCTATTTGCAATTAGCTGTCAATTTGTAATCAGTGTTGGGGAAGCAACTTTGAAACTAAAGTAATGTTGGAAGATTTGTTTTTTACCTGAAACAACAAATAATATGCCTACTAGAAAACATCTAATCTACACTACTGTTTAAATGTTTGGAATCAGTTAGATTTGTAAATATTTTTGAAAGAAGTCTCTTATGCTTACCAAGGCTGCATTTGAGCCCAGTAATATTGTGAAATGTTTTTACAGTATATTTCAAATGTAATTTATTCCTGTGATGGCAAAGCCTAACCCTAACAGCATTTATATGAAATAGAAATTTTGTATCATTATGAATGTCTTTACTGTAACTTTTGAGCAATTTAATGCATCCTTGCAGAGTAAAAATGGTAATTTTGTTCAAAAGAATTAAAAAAAAACAACCAACACCAAATTTTTGAATGGTAATGAGCTAAAAACACAGTGATATATCAGAATTTCACAGTTAACTATAGCTTATATTAGAGTCTGTTTTTGGTAGTTGACTGTCCATATGATAAAAAATAGCAATATAGCATTTTATCATGCAACACCACTACTTGTTGAGCAAAGCAGTTTGTTACATTACTGGGACAGCAACAGTGTTTAGAAAACAGCTAAACCACAGTCACAGTGCTGAAAATAGTTACAGCTTAACACTAGAAAGTGACTTTTTTGCTTTGCAAAGTAGACAAAAGCTGCAGATTAGATTTCTGCACAATAATAAAAGTCCTGAGATGCTTAGTGTCATCCTCAGACATTTTATTTACTGCATTTGTAATAAATATAAGCATATTATGCCTTTTTGATGAGGAACAAAAATGAGTGAACTGATGACACAATCAACAAACAATTTACTGCTACCTAAAAATCCTCTTCTAAAACCACACAGTCACAACGGACTCCACATACTCTTATTTCCAACATAGGCTCACTGGAAATCCGTGCCTCTATATACATTTCTGTAAAACTGAAAAAACATGTATGTACGAATCACTGCAGTTTCCAGTTGAAACACTAGAGGCAGTAAAACTAACAACTTTAATTCCTTTTCACACAAAGTATGATTTACAGGTACAGAGTTTTGATTAATAAAGCCTAATTTTTAACACAATTCCTTGCAGAATATTAGGTTATGACTTAAACAATTTTAACATTCTGTACAATTTGAAAACTGATACTTCTGAACGTTCACATATACAGCTTCATATGCATGAGTTTTCTAATTCAGTCGGGTTTGTTCGGCAGCTCATGCGATATGGCATTGCAGTCGAGTGATCCGAGTATGAAACTACAGTTTGACAAAACAGCTCAAATCTGCATAAGGAAGTTAAAATAGCACAGCTGCATCAACAAATGCATTTCTATACCACTTTTGCATTTGTTAACACTATCGGTTAGAGTTGAGTCTGGTGTAGGGGATATTTCCAACACAACAGAGCTTTAACCTTTAGCGACACTAACCGGATAGAGCCGTGAACGTACCTCAAGCAGCGTAATAAAAACGCAGTAATACGAGCCTGTACCAACTTAATAAATGGCCATGGTCATGTATTAAATGTGTGTTTTAGCACCACTTTCTGGCCATTTCAAAACTCCAGATAAATGTGCAGTAAGGTATGAAATTATGATGTTGCAGAAATGTATACAGAGGCATGTATTTTCATTAGTATCATTTTCATCTCGTAAATATGACTAGCAAGAATCACAAAAACAGCAAAAATGCACAGCCATCAGAAGATTTGGCCACATTTAGTCATTTCATTAGGAATCCATGTGACCAGGAATTCTGTGTGTGGGCGAAAGTTTTTCACACGCAGATTACACAACTGATTAGTCACCACATTAGCCAAAAAATAGCTGCTTGGTTTGAAGGTGACCTCTATGGGAGCTTCATACATTAGCCAGGTTTCCATGCTAGTGGAGTATTGCATAAAACATTTGTGAATAAGCACAGTTTCCATTCACTGAGTCAAAGAGAACAAAATAGTAATTTCCTGATAACTGACACTAAATATCACTAAGAAAAGAAGGAGAACCCATTGATTATGTGACCCTTGACCACGAAACCAGTCATAAGGGTCAATGCCTTAAAATTTAAATTTACACATCACCTGAAAGCTGATAAATAAGCTTTCAATTGATGTATGGTTTGTTAGGATAGGACAATATTTGGCTAAGATGCAACTATATGAAAATCTGCAATCTGAAGGTGCAAAAAACCTAAATACTGAGAAAATCACCTTCTAAAGTTGTCGAAATTAGCTCTTAGCAATGCATATTACTAATCAAAAATTAAGTTTTGATACACAGTAGGAAATTTACAAAATATTTTCAAGGAACATGATCTTTGCTTAAGATCCTAATGATTTTTGGCATAAAAATTTAGAAAAATTTAGACCCATACAATGTATTTTTGGCTATTGCTACAAATATATCCATCTTACTTAAGACTTTCATGGTCCAGGGTCACATATAATAATTTTTCTACATAATAAATTACTTGCGCCTCAGAGGGAGCAGACGAAACACAATAAATGCGGCCACTGCTTTGGCGGACGCCAGCTGTTTGGGAACACAGTAAGACAGTTCTGGGAGGCAATTATACAGAAAAACTTTGACAACAGACTTTGCTCTGGCATTTCAGAATGACCATAACAACATTTCAGATGCTGCGTAACGAGATCAGTCCACTGGTTAGTCAAGTTATCCCGTCCCATAGTGCAAAGTCACAGTCACATGACTTTTTTGTGCACATAGAGGAATTTATTCTCAAAATGCATTTCCATCTCTCATCATTCGCATTAACTATTTTTTGCAAACAAAAAAAAAATGTATTTGTGAATTAAGGGATTTTTTTTATTTTGGCCTTTCCATTACATGTTTCTGATGCTTCAAAATGTGCATAAAACAGGGTGTTGGAAATATCTTTTGATACACTATTGACAAAAAACCTAAGTGACCGCACATTTGCCATTAGGTCTAATTATGCTGTAACTCCTTGTGACAGTTAAGCTGAAATTTCACTGTTTCTTAAATCAGTCCCAGTGTTTAATATTAATCGCACTGTTGCAGAAACTCACCTTGAAACAGGGCAGCATTCTGAATGATGAGGACCTTTAGCTGGGCGCTGGTGGCCTGGAGGCTGGACTCCATATTCTGTTTGGCAATGAGCAAGTAGCGCTCCTCCATTTTGCGAGAACAGCAGGTCAGGCCTTTCGGCTGGCACACCTGCAGATCTGAGCCTGAAGAACAGGAAAGAGACACAAAATTTTTTACACCCGTCGCAATAAACAAATAAACAGACCGCAGCACTTAATAAATTCCATCTGAAAGTATGTTTGCTTTATAAGTCAAGCTTCAGAGAGAGCTGGAGAAAAGTGTTTGTTTTATAGAGCATGCTGTTTACGTTACCCAACAAAATGAATACCTGCTACTTCATTGAAACATGATATTCAGATTGTATGCATTGCATTTCATCCTGTCAAACTGATTAGAAGAGAGCAAACACTCATTAAAGGAAAACAAGATAATCAGGGAGAACATCTCTGGAAAGACGGACCCCAAGAGACTACTACTATGCAAAATGTGTCCATTTAAAGTCTGAAGTAGTGCAACTCCCCAAGTGGACTGGATGAAAGAGACATGCGTGAACAGAAAAAACAGTCAACACACTGACAGGAACGTCTTGTTTAGAGAGATGAAGAGGTGACGGGTGATTTGTTGACACCTGTTATACTAGAATCGAGGTTTGAAGGTTATCTATCAAAGAGGCATAATTGGATTTGCTGGGAGAGAAAAGCCTATTGAGAAATACATTCTCTGGAAGAAGGTGCTTCAGTTCTTGGCTCACATATGAATAATAATCTAAAAATGTTCATGCCCTGTGGGGGGAGAAAGAGAGCGATGCTATCTGATCTCTGCCGAATCAAACATCAAGGATACAGAAAATAAAAATGACCAATGCCTGATTAAATCCCCCGTGTGTTAAATCTGATGCCTAGGAGGCGGATACAAAAAAAGAAAAAATCTGTGAATTGCACACATTTTCATTTTCATTAATATATTAGCTCTTTTCATAAATAAGCATAAAACATCAAACCTCCTCACATTCTAAATGTTACTTTGTGAATTGCAAATGCTTTCCTACTGAAGTAGAAAAAAAGACACGACACACAATACCCACGTCTCATCTTGCAGAACTTCTAACACTGAATAACTAGTGAATAGCACATGTAAAGGGATGTGCATTGTGGGATTCCAATGCATTCAGGTCAAAAAGACCTCTCTACATGTGAACTAGGACTAGGAAACAGCTGCTGTGAAAATCAGTGGGATTATTGCAAATGTTTTCCCTCAGGCCCCAGATCCACATTTGGAAATGTGGCCAATTATCTTGCGATTACACATGCAAGGAGAGAACTTACGCTCCGCAAAGCCTCAGCCTTTTCAAATTTTCATTTCCATTATTATTTTGAAAGGGAATCCTACATGCAACTTTGTTCTCAGTCACTTTGCCTCTCTGTCATCTTGTGCATTTCAGAGCAGCGCTGTTAAATCAGAGCCAAATGAAGTGTGTGTGTGTGTGTGCGTGTGTGTGTGTCATCTACCTGAGGGGGTGGAGGTGGCACTAGGTTGATTGATAGTGCTGTAAACAAACTTCAGAGGAGTCCCAATGCTCCAGTTCACACAGACATGGAAGATGATGATGGGGTAGGAGAAAAGGAGGGCATAACACAATCTGGGCAGAGACGAAAGTGTCACTACTCTGTTTAAGAGAGGCTTTTTGCTGCACTTTGGAATACTGTCATAACTATTGTGGAGCGGGAGACTAAAAGGGACGGGATAAAAATAAAACAGGATAAACATTCACAGTCTGATGCTCTCAGATAGCAAATGTCTTCATGGAGGAGACCTCAAGAACATGCTCCCCAGTGAACTGCAACAGAGATAACTGAAAATGGTGGTAAGGAATGACATACTTGTGCTCAGATTCAATCTGAATATTTTTTAAAACATCTTATTTTTTGTCCCAAAGAAGAAAGAAACTCACACGGGTTTGGAGCGGCATGAACCCTGGACCACAAAACCAGTGCTAAGTAGCACAGGTATATTTGTAGTAATAGTCAACTATACATTGTATGGGTCAAAATTATCGATTTTTCTTTTATGCCAAAAATCATTAGGATATTAACTAAAGATCATGTTCTATGAAGATATTTTATACATTTCCCACCATAAATACATAAAAACTTAATTTGTAGATATTTAATTGCTAAAAACTTATTTTGGACAACTTTAAAGGCGATTTCCTCAATATTTTTAATTTTTTTGCCCCCTCAGATTCCACATTTTCAAATAGTTGTATCTCGGCCTAATATTGCCATATGCTAACAAACCATAAATCAATGTAAAGCTTATTTTTTCAGCTTTCAGATAAGGAAATCTCAAAACTGACCCTTATGCAGGCTTCCCACTCTAAGGCAAATGTCAAATTCCCTGATTTTCACTGATTAAAAAGCTGAATTTCCATTATTTTTTTCTCACAATTGCAAGATTGTACCTTGAAATTCTGACTTTTTTCCTCGCAATTCTGACTTTTTTTCACAGAATTGTGAGATATAATCTCGCAATTACGAGTTATAAAGACCATTTCTGAGGAGAAAAAAATACTGATATGTTCACAGAATTGCGAGTTTATATCTCACAATTCTGAAAAAAAAAAGTCATAATTGCGAGAAAAAAAGTCAGAATTGCAAATTTGTATCACGCAATTGTGAGAAAAAAAGTCAGAATTGTGAGATAGGTCGCAATAACCTTTTTTTAATTTAGTGGCAGAAACGGGCTTCCATACAATTTTTACCCGTTAAATGCAATTTGATATTTTTATGTAGTATTTCTACAAAAAATTAATATATGTTTTTTATCATTTCAGGGGTTAAACGCTCTGAAGGATTTTCTGTTTGTCATCAAGTTCATCACTCAATCTTTTTATTTCTTCACATTTAGTTTTTGCTTTTCTGTTGTCTACTTTTAACACCCAGTCTTTGAAGTGGTCATTTTGTAGCCAAAGCTCCTGAAATTTTTATTTTCCTGGCATGTTTGCCTTAGTTATCAGGTACATCCTGGTTTGATTTGACTTAAGCAATTGCCAGTTGACGTGTGGGAAGGGAATAAAATGGCGCTGAAAAATAGCCTAACCATAAAAATAGGAAAAACATATAGAAAAACGTGAAATAACGTGTTAAAGAAATATGGTATAGAAACATTTTTATTTTTTAAAGCAACAAACAAAAATCCCTGATATTCCATGACTTAGACCAAAAAAAAAAATATACAATTTTAAAAAATGCCTGGTTCTTCCAAGCTTTATAATGGGAGTAAGTAGGTGTTGAGATTTTGAACTCCATTAAAGTGCATCCATCCATCATAAAAAGTGTTTCACATGTCTCCGGGAGGTTAATAAAGGCCTTCTGAAGTGAATTAATGCATTTGTGTTAGAAAAACATCCATATTTTAAGATTTATAAACTTTCATCCGCTGGAATGCCACTCTCTCATGAATGCGTGAACGACAATTAGCGGAAATTACAGTTTATAAAGGTTTAAATATGGACATTTTTCTTACACAAATGCATCATATCACATCAGAAGGCCTTTACTAACCCATGTGGAGCACTTTCTATGATGCATTTTTTTTATATAACTCCCATTGTATTTGCCTTAAAGAAGAAACTCATATACACCTAGGATGGCTTGAGGATGAGTAAATCATGAGGTAATTTTCATTTTTGGGTAAACTATCACTTTGAGCTCTGTCAGTGGTATTTTTATAAAAATAAGTGACTGAATGAATGACCAAATTGTTGTTCTTTGTTGTTACACTTTAATTGAAAATGATACAAGCACTTGGCAACAGAAATGTATTTCCGCTTTCCAAACATCTCTTTCTCAAATGAAAAGAGTCGTTAATGGAACTGTTAGGATTCAGAACAGGAATCATTAAAGTCCTTTCAATTTCCATCCCTATAAGTAGTACAGAACGATTGCTGAATGAATGATCACATTAAATTGGCACTCCTTGCCAGTTCATCATGGAAGATGAGAAAACAAATCCAACAAGAAGTCCTAAAAACATACTCTACAAGTTTGTTGATTGAAATAACTTAATAGACCATGAAGGAGATTAAAATGCAGGAGATTTAAGTGCTGCCAAATTTTAAATCCCATATGAAAATGTGAAGACAAAATGTCAAAGAAATCGCCTTAGGGGAAAGGAAAAAATGCTGATCTACTAAGCACACAGCGCCTGTTAGGAATGGGTAAATAAACCCATTAACATCACATGCCATCAAAAAACCAACAACAGCAAGAAAAACCCCACACTTTCTGATCGCACGTCTGCACCAATACGGATATGAAACGACGAGAAATTATGGGCAAACCTGCCATATCGTACAGATGGCACATTTCATATGCGCACCGACAGGCTTAATATCCAAAATCAATACTTGCAAAGGACCGGCGACAGATACGATCGAGCTAATTTCAGATTCCAAGGCAAATTTATTAAGCTGTCAATAGCCTAGTGAGTAGAGAGGCGGAGGGAGAGCTGGCAGAAGGGAACAGGTATGAAAGCAGAAAGAACTCAGACAGATTTAGTAATTATCTTCAGCAAAACAGACAATTTTATCGGCACGTCTGCTGTTTGCAGATGATAAATGTACTTTATTAGAGAAGTTGCGAGCTGTCAGGGAAAAGTGAAGGACTTTACAGGAGGGAGATTGCTCCCAGCAGAGAAGCATAAACAAATATTACATCACAGTCTCTAACTAAAGACTGCTCATAAATACGCCTGATTAGATTGTTTGTCTTCTGAAAATGGAACAGAAAACATTTGTTTGAAAAGAAAATGTAGATGCCTCAGTCTGTAGAAGAAAAAATGCGCACTGAGAATGTGACCATATTTGTTTGTTTTGATCTAGCAGCGTTTTTCAAGCTTTACAATCATGATCTCCAGCTAGATTTACTCATTTCATATTTATATGTACCATTTTATAATAACTTTTATTAAGGGGTCAATAACAAATAAGAAATGTCACAAATACGATTCGATGCTGATTTAGAAGCTTGCGATTCGATTCGATATTGATTATTTTTAAGCGCGTATCGCGAATCATTTGATTCAGAACAGGAATTCAAAGCGCGTATGGCGAATCGTTTGATTCAGAATGTATCGCGAATCATTTGATTCAGAACAGGAATTCATAGCGCGTATCGTGAATCATTTGATTCAGAACAGGAATTGAAAACGCGTATCGCGAATCATTTGATTCAGAAGAGGAATTCTAAGCGCCTATCGCGAATCATTTGATAGGGTCTTTGGAGTGGGTTCGTGGGATGTTTTTTATTCCCACCGGGAATACAATTATTTTGGATATATATCAGGTACAGTAGCTACATGCCAAATTTTAACAAGGAAAACGAATCTAATGCAGTAAAATATACATGAGTCAGTTGGTATTGCATTAAAATTAACTGATCTGTACTATACACACGCTTAAATTACACTCAGTGAAGTTTTTATAACAATAAAGTCATAATTACGTTATATTTCTGAGTTAGAATTATATTTCTACTACAATTCTGTTTTTGAAATACAAACATATGGTGGGTGTCATTAAATTTGGCGGATTCATTCAGACGTAAAATAAACACTGAAGAACAGTAAAAAAAAAATATATATATATATATATATATATATTAAAAAATATATATAATGAATATGTTATATGCTGCATATATTTAGCTAAATGCTCCTCTCTAAATGCTCCGCTTCTCTTAAACGTTTATTTTCTAGTTTCTAGCTCACTAGCGAGTTTATGCTAACCGAATGGTGAATGTGAAGTTACATGACGTATTGTTTACAAGCTGTTTTATTGACGTGTTTCCGCGGTTGAAACATTGATCGAGCGATTACATGGGATAGGATACAGCTTTCGCTAAGATATACTCTCTTTTAACATACCTTCGGATGATTATTTTGTGTTGAAAGTGGTATTAAAGCGAAGGACATGATCAGTTGACATGCACCTCCCGCGGCCGCTTCTCTTAAAGTGAGGCGCTACAGCCACCTGTCACTCCACATTAAACAGCGCCAAAACCGCATTTATTGCTCGTATACTGTAATAAAATTGGCAGATTTTGAAATCTGAGACTTTATTTCAAATCAAAAGTAAAAAGCTGCAATTTACCGACTTTGAGGTGATCTAGTGTTCCGTTCATTACCTGAAAACAGCCTAGACTAATCGATTCTTTGTATTTAAGAATCAATATCGTTTCATAAAAATCGAGAAATCAATATTTTTACCCAGCCCTAGTATTTGTCACAAATACCATAAATTATAAGTTGAAGTTAAAGGTAGTCTCTGAAGGGCAGTACTAAAAGAAAATAAATATTATAATTACGCAAAATAAGAAAAGTACACATCCTCATTCTGTTCAAAAGTTTACACTCTCTTACACTGGCTCTTAATGCAAAATTTTTCCTTCTGAAGCATCAGTGAGCATTTGAACCTTCTGTAATAGTTGCACATGAGTCCCATTAGTTGTCCTGAGTGTGAAAAGATGAATCTCAAAATCATACAGTCATTGTTGGAAAAAGGTTCAAATACACAAAAATGCTGATAAACCACAGAATTTGAAGGACCTGAAGGAAAAAAAAAAACATAATTCAGGCAACATAGTATTAAGAATCAAGTGTATGTAAACTTTTGGTCATTTTTAAAAATTCAACTATTATTTTCTCTTGTGGACTATATGTATGTCTTTTATGTGAAATATCTTAAACAGGTCAGTACTAAAAAAATAACATGCATTTTGTATAATCCCTCTTATTTTGGTAAAATAATAACCATTTTGCAGATTCTGCAAGGTGTATGTAAACTTTTGACATCAACTTTATAATTTCATAAATATAGGTATCAGTAAGGAGGCTGCAATAAAATATCAAATGAAATTATGTTTAAGAAGATTTATTGACCTTTTTTGAGACATAAAAGACTTACAATCAGGCTTCTTTTAACAAAGCTTTTTTTTAATCATCACCCTGGAATTTTTCACTTTATATCCTCCTAAAAAAATTCAAATGAATTTTAAATCTAATTAAAACATAGGAATGTTTAATATATTTTTAAATAAGTTATTGGCTCATATCACTGACCAATTGCTAGATTATAAAATGCTTAACAGATCTTAAGTTAGAAATGTCACAGAGTGTATATCATGTTATACATCTTTTCCACAGACCCCTAGTGGACCTTCAGGGAACCTGGTTGAAAAACACGGCTCTTGAGCCTCTTTATAGATAGGACCTCTTCCATATTCATCGTCCACTGAGTCATGACACTCACTTCCTTCCTTATCAAGTAAATTTTCTAGAAACTCCTACAATCCACCCTCCCTCCTGCAGCCTTGCCCAAAGGCCTCAGGCATGTGAGTATCCCTGTTGGAGCCTAGATGAAAAAGACGGCTCTGGCGGAGACGTGGTGAGCGCTGTGTACACATTTGAACCTCACGCTCCTCCTTAACAAGCCCGAAGACACAGAGCACAGCCAGATGCATGCATAAGCGTGATCTTAAGAACCATTTATAAAGCTATCAGCATGCAAGTTTAATGGGGGCTGTGGGGAAAACATGCTGTGTTAAAATACAGAAAATGTTAAAAGGATGTTATTAGAAGCATGAATTATAGAGCAACGGCACAGGAATTATGACGTTTCTTTCTAGACTCGCTTCAAAGACATCAATATGTGTGCACAATTAAAAGAAGTAGAAAGTCAACGGGCTGATGAAAGTATACGAAGTATATGATTATGAATCGGGCTCCTCTGCCAGGGAGGCAGGAGAGTTAATGGACTAAAGCAAAGCCGTCTGTCGTCTTACAGTGCCATTGGAAGTATTTAATGAAAGAACGTACCTCAGACTTCCACAGCAAGGAGCACACGAGGGTGAGATTCAGTTTGGGAGAGATAAAGTAAATAACAATGCAATAAAAGCCTTCAGCTCGCCTCAAATACGCTGCGTTGCTCTGTTTCAATCAGCCCAGGAAAATCCAAGATATGTGGTTTAATAGAAAGTCTGACCACAGTCATTAGTAGGAACTTCCATGGCTTGTGGGCATGTGATCCCTCACCTTCAACTTTAAATGGACTACCAGAGACATTGACCTAAGCCATTATCTCATAATTACAGAAACTGTGTGGGCATTTATCAAAATATGAAGGTACTTCACTGCCCAAGGCACTATCTACTGCCCCTTGATACTATACTAAGGTCTCTTAAGGACTTCATATACAGCTATGTTATGTTAGAACCGTCCAAGCATTAAATCTGTAAATATATGAACTCATCACTGTACATGAAAATGAATATGTTAATTTAAAAATACATTCTTGTTATATTATTATTATTATTATCATTATTATTATTATTATTATGCTTTAAATATCTACAAAAAAGCATTCTTATAATAATTACAATAATATAAAATACTATAATAATAATAATAATAAACAATACAAATGCTTTATTAATAATAATTTTATTATAAATAACATAAATTTATTTTAATGAAATTATAAATATTTAATAACAATTCAATAATTAATTTATAAATAAACATTTATTTATAAAATAATTATTACATGTAGACTCCTTCTACAATAAAATAGTACTAATTATAATAATTGCATTAATATAAAATACTTCAATAATAATAATAATAATGCTTTATTATACATAAAAATGGTATTCATTATAATAATTACAATAACATAAAATACTATAATCATAATAATAATAATAATGCTTTAATTATTATACATAATAAATAATACAATTCTGTACTAAAAATAAACTACTAAAATAATATTAAAAATAACAGAAAACTATTATTGTAATTAAATTATAAATATTTAATTATAACACAGTACTTCATTTATAAATAAATACACGTATTTCTGAAATAATTATTACATGTAGACTCCTACATTAAAATAGCATTAATTATAATAATTACAATAATATAAAATACAATAATCATAATAATAATGCTTTAACTATTCTACATAATAATAAAAAATATACTAAAAATATACAAAAAATTAAAATACTAAAATAATATTACAAATAATACAAAAAAATATTATTGTGATGAAATTATAAACATTAAATTATAATGCAATAATTAATTTATAAATAAACATGTATTTATAAAAAACCATGCAGACTCAAAATATGTAGACTACATAAAAACATAATTAATTATAATAATATAATAATAATAATAATAATAATGCTTTAATTATTTTACATAACAATAATGAAATAATATACTAAAAATAAAATACTATAATAATATTTTAAAAAAAAATATATATATATATTGTAATGAAATTCTAAATATTAAATTATAATACAAGAATAAATTTATAAATACATTTATTTTAAGTAGACTCCCATATAAAAAATTGCAATATTATAATAATTACAATAATATATAAAATACTATAATAATAATAATAATAATAATAGTAATAATTATAATAATAATAATAACAATAATGCTTTAATTATTCTACATAACAATAATAAAAATGACATACTAAATATACTACAAATTAAAATACTAAAATATTAAAAAATAAAATATTAAATTATAATGCAATATTTAGTAGAGGTACTAAAACATGGACTTTTAAAGTACTAATATGTACATGCATTATTGTAATCATAATTACAATAATATATAAAATACTATAATAATAATAATAATAATAGTAGTAATGATTATAATAATGCTTTAATTATTCTACATAACAATAATAAAATAATATACTAAATATACTAAAAATAAAATACTAAAATATTAAAAAAATAAATATTAAATTATGATATATATTTAGTAGAGGTTCTAAAACATGTACATTTAAAGTAATAATATGTACATGTAAGATACTAATATGTGAATACTAATAAGTAATAATATGTGAATAATAATAAATAATTATTTGACTGAATATTCATACATCTTGAGTAATGTTTTCAAATAATACCTTTTTAACTCTCGTGTTTAAAAGTGCAGCTATAAATAACTGAACACCAATTAACAATGATGTGCACAATTTAATACTAAAATACTTCTTCAAATCTCAAATACAACTATAAGTAATCCATTTGTAGGTTAATTCCCCCCAAAAGTGCAAATACTGTGGCTATATCAAAACATTTGAACATCCAGACACTCGAAACCGATGAGTTTCCCTACTTTACAATTCCGTTTGCTGAAATAAGACGGTTTATAGTCGGCAGTTTATAATTTCTATGAGGACTTACTCTTGATAATTAGAATAACAATACTGTCAGCACTGAGAGGATCTAGCCTTTGAAGGGGTGAACAAGTGCCCCTGTAATGCATTCTGCCATTACTGACATTAAAACAAGCGGCACAGAAGCCCCTTAACAGCCTCTAACACAAGCTCTTGAGGGAGGTCAGTGGCACTTCATTAGCCGGATCTCATTCGTGAGTACCGACGGATGGGAATACGGCTCCCTCTCATCTCGTGTTGATCAGAGAGACTGCTGAGAGATGGACCCTGACTTCACTTTGTACTCAACCCTCCGAACCCCTCATTACTCAGACGCTCTCTTCCGCGCAAACCAAAAGCAATGACAGCGACCAATTTAACTTATGAGTTTAACAACGGTCATCCGTATTTGACTGCTCATTATCTAATAAAATATTTGGAGGGGAAGCCACATCAAAATGTCAGATTGATGTAACGACTGTACGTGTGAGCCGGTGTAAAGGTGCCTTTGAGACTACAAAGACAGTCAGCTGTCTATTGTGCTTTGACATTCAGCTCTCTCTCTCAGGGCGAGGAGGCCGAGAGAGACATCAACCACAAAAAAAAATGGAAAAGACGTTTCAGTGGAGAAAGGGAGAACCTCTCATTGGCTTTTTTGGTCTTGCGGCCCCCTGGCATTACATGCGGTATGATTAGAATTCAGTTCAATCTTCCTGCGGGCTGCATGTCTCGGCTTGGCCTCCTTGTATTCCACTGTAGATACATCAGTCATCACATCCTCTCTTCTTTCTAATGTTAGTCCATCCGTCTCTCTTTCTCTCAAGATCCTCCTCTCTCCATCCCACTCACACAGGCCAGTAGAGATCGCATTTGGCAGATGAACAGAAACAGCGGTTGCATCCCTCACAAATCAGCCCAAATATCACCACGACTTTATGCCCACCAACGGGCTTACTGAGGTCACAGGGCAGCAGATGCAGCTGCTTGTTGCGTGGTTTAGAAAAAGGGGTCTCTGAAGGTGAATGCCGCATCTACAATACTAGAAAGAGGCTAAAAGAAATACATGTTTCTGTAGCACGGCAAGTTAAAGAAATAGTTCACTTCTTGAAAAAAGATGTCTTGATAATTTTCTCACCCCCATGTCATCGAAGATGTTCATGTCGTTTTTTCTTCAGTCATAAAGAAATTAAGGTTTTTGAGGAAAACATTCCAGGATTTTTCCTCAAAGGAAAAATTGAAGGTCCAAATTGCAGTGTCAGTGCAGCTTTAAAGGCCTCTACACGATCCCAGCCAAGAAATAAGGGTCTTATCTAGCGAAACAATCTGCCATTTTCAAACATAAATACACTACCAGTCAAAAGTTTGGACACACCCTCTCATTTAATGTTTTTTAAAGAAGTTTCTTATGCTTATCAAGCCTGTTTTTACTTGATCAAAAATACAGAAAAAATTAATATTGTGAAATATTATTATTAGTAAATCAATGTTTTTAATATTACTATACATTAAAATTAAAATTAATTTTTATCTGTAATTAAAGTTGAATTTCCAGATTCATTACTCCAGTCTTCAGTGTCACATGATCCTTCAAAAATCATTCTAATATGCTGATTTATTATCAGTGCTAGAAACAGTACGCTGCTTAATATATATATATATATATATATATACAGGTCCTTCTCAAAAAATTAGCATATTGTGATTAAGTTCATTATTTTCTGTAATGTACTGATAAACATTAGACTTTCATATATTTTAGATTCATTACACACAACTCGAAGTAGTTCAAGCTTTTTATTGTTTTAATATTGATGATTTTGGCATACAGCTCATGAAAACCCAAAATTCCTATCTCAAAAAATTAGCATATCATGAAAAGGTTCTCTAAACGAGCTATAAACCTAATCATCTGAATCAACTAATTAACTCTAAATACCTGCAAAAGATTCCTGAGGCTTTTAAAAACTCCCAGCCTGGTTCATTACTCAAAACCGCAATCATGGGTAAGACTGCCGACCTGACTGCTGTCCAGAAGGCCATCATTGACACCCTCAAGCAAGAGGTCTGTGGGAAGGAAAAAGTGTGGCAGAAAACGCTGCACAACGAGAAGAGGTGACCGGACCCTGAGGAAGATTGTGGAGAAGGACCGATTCCAGACCTTGGGGGACCTGCGGAAGCAGTGGACTGAGTCTGGAGTAGAAACATCCAGAGCCACCGTGTACAGGCGTGTGCAGGAAATGGGCTACAGGTGCCGCATTCCCCAGGTCAAGCCACTTTTGAACCAGAAACAGCGGCAGAAGCGCCTGACCTGGGCTACAGAGAAGCAGCACTGGACTGTTGCTCAGTGGTCCAAAGTACTTTTTTCGGATGAAAGCAAATTTTGCATGTCATTCGGAAATCAAGGTGCCAGAGTCTGGAGGAAGACTGGGGAGAGGGAAATGCCAAAATGCCTGAAGTCCAGTGTCAAGTACCCACAGTCAGTGATTGTCTGGGGTGCCATGTCAGCTGCTGGTGTTGGTCCACTGTGTTTTATCAAGGGCAGGGTCAATGCAGCTAGCTATCAGGAGATTTTGGAGCACTTCATGCTTCCATCTGCTGAAAAGCTTTATGGAGATGAAGATTTCATTTTTCAGCACGACCTGGCACCTGCTCACAGTGCCAAAACCACTGGTAAATGGTTTACTGACCATGGTATTACTGTGCTCAATTGGCCTGCCAACTCTCCTGACCTGAACCCCATAGAGAATCTGTGGGATATTGTGAAGAGAAAGTTGAGAGACGCAAGACCCAACACTCTGGATGAGCTTAAGGCCGCTATCGAAGCATCCTGGGCCTCCATAACACCTCAGCAGTGCCACATTCTGATTGCCTCCATGCCACGCCGCATTGAAGCAGTCATTTCTGCAGAAGGATTCCCGACCAAGTATTGAGTGCATAACTGAACATAATTATTTGAAGGTTGACTTTTTTTGTATCAAAAACACTTTTCTTTTATTGGTCGGACGAAATATGCTAATTTTTTGAGATAGGAATTTTGGGTTTTCATGAGCTGTATGCCAAAATCATCAATATTAAAACAATAAAAGGCTTGAACTACTTCGAGTTGTGTGTAATGAATCTAAAATATATGAAAGTCTAATGTTTATCTGTACATTACAGAAAATAATGAACTTTATCACAATATGCTAATTTTTTGAGAAGGACCTGTATATATATATTTTTTTTTTTTTTTTTTTTTTTGGGGGGATAATTTTTTAGGATTTTTTGATCAATAAAAGGTTAAAAAATAACAGGATTTATTTAAAATATAAAGGGTTTCTAACAATATACTCTACTGTTCAAAAGTTTGGGGTCGGTAAATGTTTATTCTTTCTTTTTTTGAAAGAAATTAATACTTTTAATAAAAAGTGATAGCATAGATTTACATTGTTAGAAAATATTTATATTTTGAATAAATGCTGTTCTTTTTAACTTGTCATTCATCAAAGAATCCTGAAAAAAGAATCACAGGTTGCAAAAAATATTTGGCAGCACAACTGTTTCCAACATTGATCATTTGAATAATAAATCAGCGTATTAGAATGATTTCTAAAGGATCACGTGACACTTAAGACTGGAGTAACAGCTGATGAAAATTCAGCTTTGCATCACAGGAATAAATTATATTGTAAAGTATATTAACATAAAAAACATTATTTTATATTGTAATAACATTTTGAAATATTACTGTTATTATTTTTTTTTTTCTGTATTTTTGATCAAATAACGTTCCAACGTGGTGAAGACTGTATGCACATCTCAGAGCTAGTGCAATCTTTTTGAGAACTGAGATGCGCTGTGATCTTGCTGCTCAACTGACAGTGCCGGAACGTTATAAGGAGCGAGACAGCAGCAGGAAATGCACAATAAATAACACATAACATCACAAACAAATGTCATAAAGCTTTAAAAATATTTCTTTCATTTTATTATAGTCAATATTTTCACTTTTTAACATTTTATATTATTTTATAGATTTACAGCAAGCATTTGTGAAAATGATAAGGCTGTGTATAATTTTAAATATTCTTGCCGATTTTAAAATGATTTTTAATATGCCAGTAAAAATTACACGGTTTCTCATTTCACTAAAATTATGCAAAACAAAACGATAAATATTTACTTTCACGCATGCATCGGTAAACTCTCATGTAAGAATGATCAATTTAAAGCTTACAGGCTTCCATACATTGCCCGCCCACAGCGTCTTCTGGTATATCTAACGGCTTGATTCTCTCGATGAATCCTCGATTTCAAGAACACATCCGGGCACTTTCATGTGTCCTCTGTACTTGCATTCTTGAGTATTGGAATTGAACTTCGATGGTTAATGATGACGTAGAGCGAGAACACAAGGGCGCAAGATCGCATTAGAACGCATTTTGAGAAATGGCCATTGTTTACATTAGCCGCGAAACTTGCTAGCTAGCACGTTATTAGGAAAGGTGATTGCAAAGATTCATTAAAAAAAACATATACTCACTTCTGCTGTAAATGAAGCTGGATCACGGATGATCACAGACGCATTTATGTAGATCAGGAGGCCATTCCATTCACAAACAAAAGTCATCCACTGTGTCTTCAGTGGCTCAGATGTTGGGAGTAAATGAGGACTACTATGTTCATTATTACATCCAACAACAGAGCAACTCAGTCGCTTAGGAGCCATTCTTGTCTACATCCCTGCTCCGGCATCGAAACACTGGCGATCGGACTGTTACAGCTCACTCAGGGCGGGTCTGAGGTAAGATGCCTGTGTCAATTAATCTATCGTGGGAGCGACCAAGAAGCTGAAAATGGCTTGATTTCAAAAAGGGGAAATCATTTTTACAGATTAAATAAAAACCACTAGGTGGATTTTTATCATTATAGGGTAGATGTGTACACACACTGCCAACACACATTTATGTTCAAACAACATGCAAAAGTGAACTTTGCATCTGATTTTTTTAAGAAAATTTCACTAGATAAGACCTTTATTTCATGGCTGGGATCATGTAGAGGACTTTTAAGCTGCAATGAAGCTGCACTGAAACTGCAATTTCAACCTTTAGCCCATTGGGGACCACTGAAGTCCACTCATTTTCTTAAAAACATAAAAACGTATTTACTTTTTAACCACAAATGCATGTCTTGCACAAGCTCTGCAATGCGCATCTTCTCCATGTTGGAAAGGTCTGTGTACTTCGTTTCAAAAAGGTAGGGTGGGGCGAAGAACTCTCATTTTCTCCTCCAACTTCAAAATCATCCAACATCGTTGTTTTACCTTCTTTTGTAAAGGGAGTTTGATTATCTTTGCACGTCTACTTTGTAAACACTGGGTCGGTACTTCTGCTTACGTCACACATGCGTGACTATGTAATGCATGAAGTTGAGCTAGTGCAAGACGAGCATTTGTGGTTAAAAAGTATATAAATTATTTTTTTTATTATTTAAAAAAATAGCCAATCGTTTCGCTAACTTTTATTCCTTGGCTGGGATCGTGTGGAGCCCTTTAAAGCTGCATTGAAACTGCAATTTGGACCTTCAACCTGTTGGCCACCACTGAAGTCCACTTTATAGAGAAAAATCCTGGAATGTTTCCCTCAAAAAGATTAATTTACTTCCGACTTAAGAAACAAAGACATGAACATCTTGGATGACATGGGGGTTCTAAAAGGCATAGTTCACCCAAAAAGGAAAATTCTGTGGTTAATTACTCACCCTCATGTAACTCCAAACCTGTAAGACCTTCGTTCATCTTCGGTTTGAATTTGGAACACAAATTAAGATATTTTTGATGAAATCCAAGAGCTTTCTGACCCTGAATAGAAAGCAAAACGTCAGATACTGAAGCGTAAGAACTTGTTAAGTAACGCCATATTTTTCTTATAGCTTCATAAAATTACGGTTAAACCACTGATGTGACATGGAATATTTTGTCAATGTCCTTGCTGGTCCTTAAATGTCTATGCAGGTCAGAAAGCTCTCGGATTTCATCCGAAATATCTTAATTTGTGTTCCAAAGATGAACAAAGGTCTTATGGGTTTAAAATGACATGAGGGTGCGCATTTATTCATTTTTGGTTTTAGGTGAACAATCTCTGAAGACATACGCAAACTTTTGGAAACAGCAAAACCTGACTCAGAACTCAGGAACTCAGGACATGAGATGTGATACGAATCAAGCAAAGCATTAAATCTGCAAGCAGGCCAGGAGAGAGAGTGGAATAAATAAAATCACTAGAAGGTGACAGCAACACTATACAACCCGAAGTCGTTCCCATTTCCAATTAACATTAAGGTTGTCTACATTCATTTGCCACTTCAAGGCCAGCGACGTGCACTGGGTACGGAATAGGCGCTCCATTTGAAGAAAATTGGATGGCTCTCTTTGCACAATGCTCTTTGTGAACAACGAGGCTTAACAAAAACATCTCAATCTGTTATCAGATTTTTTTAATTACGCTGTTGTGAAATGTAATGATTGGACTCATTTCTATCAAGAATACATTACATTTTTAAAAAGGAAAAGTTATTAAGTTCATTCTTTCTTTCACATATTTTTTTAAACAAGTAAGTGTCTTATTTGGCCAGATGCATCTGGCCAACACATAAATCAATACCAAATATGGAGGGCAAACAATTAACCTCACATTCTTTCATAGTCTGACATAATACAAGGACACCCAATTAAGGTTTCTGGCTACATATGCTAGAGCCGCGTGGTATTGGTTCACATAATGAATCAAAATGAATAAAGCCAAAGGCTTCGCCGCACCACTAATTACTGCACCAGGCATAAAGTCCAGAGCCCGGTGCCGCTGGGATTATCAGGACTCCACACTGCCTGCGGCACACTTCCGAAAGAAAAAAAACTCACAGTTAGTCCTTCCTCTGAAGAGCGATGTTTAGGTTTCAAAAAACTAGGGCTTCAAAAAGCTTTTATTGCAGGATTGTACCCATCAGGACATGAAGTCCCATACCAGCTACTGAGGAAGGAGCACAACCAACCCAAAATGCTTTCTAAGAAGCTCATATGAAAACTGCAACATATATGAGTTTTATATCTTATGCATGCAATCCAGTAAGTTTAATGCAAGAAGCCCATTTAATTTAAAGTATACCAGATAGTGGATGCAGGTTCAAAAATATATGCAATGCAATCACTCTGTTACTTTCCTTAAACTCTGATAAAGGTTAAAATGTGTTAAATTCCTCTGAGAAGGAAAATGACTGAGAATATCACACTGCTCCTTGTCCTTAACCCAATTGCAATCCATTTAAATTGCAAATGCGAACTCTGCAAAAACGAACAGCACCTCTGATTAAATGGAACTGGGAAGGTCACTTTATATCTCCTGGAAGCAGCTGAACTATAAGGGATCACTCGGGTTTTGCAAAGTGTTTTCAAAATAAGTCGAAAATATTTATTTAATTGCTTTTTAAATAGATATACGAGCCCAGCATCAGGAAAAAAACTTTTAAAATGCAGAACTTTTAATGTTAATTAACTAAAGTGCAAAAATGAATGACTGGAATAGTGATATAAGTTATTCCAGACTTCTTTTTGAGGCAATTGCTACCGCTAGGGGAAAAAATGAAGATACTTGCACATAAAGCAGCCTAGTAACAACAAAATGCAGTCACTGGGGAAAAGCAAGATCCTTTTCAGCAGAATTTTTGTTGCGAGGGCCAAACAAACTCTCTGTGTTTCTACCCCACTTCTCTCCAGCCTCCAGTTGAGACAGAATTAACGCTTCAAGCTGCTAAGGGGAGATGTCAAGTAGAGAGCCAGCCATCCATCCTGTCATTCATCTCAACTCATCTATCTCCTCAGCTCTCCGCTGGGAAATGTAGCAACCTCAATAAACACACTAACACAATTCGCCTTCTCCAGCATGACAGGTAATTCACACTAGTTACGGCTAAGAGAAATACATTTACAGCTCTCCTCGGGCTACTTCCGCAGCCAACGCTCAGAGTTGAAGATGACAATCCAGTCAGGACACTTATTTCATCTTCAGTCTGCTGATAGAGCTTCACATCATGCAGAATGTGAAAATAATACCCCATGAACTGAGCTATAGGAAATGCAAAAGAAAAAAGAACTGTATGGCAAGTTATTTTAACATTTTGTCTTTAAGCATACAGTTAAGCATACAGTAAAGTCAAAAGTTTCACATACACCTTGCAGAATCTGCAAAATGTTAATTATTTTACCAAAATAAGAGGGATCATACAAAATGCATGTTAGTTTTTGTTTAGCACTGACCTGAATACAATATTTCACATTAAAGACATATAGTCCACAAAAGAAAACATTAGTTGAATTTATAAAAATGACCCTGTTCAAAAGTTTACATACGCTTGATTCTTAAAAAACGCTGTTCATGAGTCCCTTGTTTCTCTTTAAATGTTCATGTCCTACAAATTCTTTGGTTTTTCAGCATATTTTGTATTTAAACCCTTTCCAACAATGATGATTCTGAGATCCATCAAACTGATGCATTAAGAGCTGGGGGTGAAAACTTTTTGAATTTGAAGATCAGGGTAAATGTAACTTATTTTGTCTTCTGAGGAACATGTAAGTATCGTCTGTAGCTTCTGAAGGGCAGTACTACATGAAAAAAAAATATGATGTTTAGGCAAAATAAGAAAAATTTACAGATTCTCATTCCGTTCAAAAGTTTACATCCCCTGGCTCTTAATGCATTGCGTTACCTTCTGAAGCATCAGTGTGTTTGAACTTTCTGTAATAGTTGCAAATGAGTCCCTCACTTGTCCTCAGTGTGAAAAGTTGGATCTCAAAATCATACAGTCATTGCTGAAAAGGGTTCCAACACACAAAAAATGCTGAAAAACCAAAGAATCTGTTGGACCTCAAGGACTTTTTTTTTTTGAAGAACAGTGGGCAGTTTATTTGTTCAGGGCAAACAAGGGATTGAACAATTATTACTAAAAAAAAAAGTATCAAGAATCAAGTGTATGTAAACTTTTGAATAGGGTCGTTTTTATCAGTTCAACTATTATTTTCTCTTGTGGACTATATGTACCTAAACATCTTTTATGTGAAATATCTTATTCAGGTCAGTACTAAAGAAAAAAATAGCATGCATTTTGTGTGATTTCTCTTATTTTGCAGATTCTGCAAGGTGTATGTAAACGTTTGACTTCAACTGTACATATTTTTGTTACTAGTATCCTTTTCAGTTTCACTACAGTAATAGTTCAGTAAACCACTAATCATTAATTTGCCACTCGAAATCACTTTTCCAACACTTCCAACTCTTTTCCTGGTGTCTCAGTTTTCATAGTACCAAATGAATAGACACTAGTATCCATTAGAGGCTGTTACCAGTAACAACAGGGGTAGATCTTATGGTCTCACAGAAGTACTATTACAGCTGGAATGTATGCTACTCCAAGGTGAATTGATTGTATTGAAATATAGATCCCTACAGAGTTCAATAGCAAAAATGTTCAACGTAAAATAGCCTACGCTATGTCTATCTAATTAATAAACACTAGTGAAACTGAAAGAATATGTTAATCACAGTTTGATTACTTGCCAATAGTTAAAAAAATACATGCTAGTGACAAAACTAGTCACTAGCTAAAAGTACAGCAGAGTTATGACATCAGTTTTACTTTAAAAAGGTTTATAAATTGTATTCGATTATTCTGGAATATGGCAATCATATGTTTATGCAAATTTTTAAATAAAGATCCTTAAATCGCTGTTAATTAAGTGCAAAATATCAATAACAACAATAAAATCATTTATAGCGCGTTGTACATCAATACATAAATCCACTCAAGCACCAAAATACAAAAAACTAAATAAATAAACACACACAAATGCAGTATCACACAACATATGCCAAGTTTTATAATAGTGCTAGTCTTTTTGAGCTAAAACTTTTGGACGGTGTTTTTTTAGTTAACACAAAAAGGTACATAACTTAACATCCGAAAAGCTCGGTTTACCTGAGACTGGCGTTTCTGGGGTCCATTTCATCCCCGGGTACAAAAACTGAAAGGACGAGCGCACTTCGCGACAGTCCAGCACCTGACTGTTCGGCCGAGAGAACGGCAGCATCAGGACGCACAAAATCAGCGCACCGTTCAACTTCAGTCCAGACATTATGATTCCAAATGCGCTGAAGTAAAGAAATACAATGCGCAAAAAGGCTTCCCGGTGAAAGATCTGTTTACAAGCTCAAATGAAGAGAGCAGGAACGATCTGCGTTGCTTGAAGTGAGCAGAAAGCGATGTGCTGGACTCAGCGGCGGCATCACTGAAGTGAGCGTGAGGAGGAGAGTCCTGTGGAGCTCTTCATCTCCACCTCATTAACAGACCCAAACTTCATACTCACAAATCAAGGTCACATTTCCCAGTTTAAGGCGGGACTGTGCGCTTTTGCATTATTTAAATGTACCGGTTACAAAAGAAGCCCGTTTGGCATTAAACTCTTGCGTTGATATTAAAGTTATGATTATGAAGACAGGAGGCGCGTTATGAATCCCGTGCACTGCTGCGGACATGCGCACATAGAGACCAAGATCAAGTCTGGGCTACAACACAAAATTCAAATGATTTTTCCAGACCAGATATTTAAATCACATCTTATGCTAATTTAATTGGTAAAAAAAAAAAATTAATTTGATAATATCAGCAATATCTAAGCTATACTGGGTGTTTAAAAAATTGCATTTTCAAACTCATTTAAATATGCAGAACAAACAAACACAGTTTGCCACATTTCCAGCTATCTGCTGCCATCTGGTGCTGGTAAAGGTTATTGCCACTAATAAATCTCTGAAATCAACTCCATTCCGCAATTTTATTGAGAATTACATACAACTTAAAGAAGCATAATTACATATTCAAAATAAAAACGCAGGTAACGGAATCTAGCGGATTACAGATGGATACCGTGCAATTTTTATTGAAGATTTTTGCCACTATTAAAATTGCAGAGTCATCCACCCGAAAACAGCAAGACAAATATTTGCACGAAAAGCATAAACATGTATTTACATTTTATACAGTGTTCTCATCTGTCAAAGAGCTGTCATTTCTCAATATAGAAATATATGCCTCTTATATTTTTGCTCATTTGATATATGCGACCATGGACCTCAGAAGGGTCAATTTTTTTGGAATGACTTAGAAGCTAAATAACAAGCTTTCCATTGATGTACGGTTTGTTAGGAGATACAACTATTTGAAAAATCTGAACAAGTTGTCCAACTGAAGTTTTTAGCAATGCATATTACTAATCAAAAATTAAGGTTTGCTACTTACAGTAGGAAATTCACAAAATATCTTAATGGAATATGATTTTTACTTAATATCCTAATGATTTTTGGCATAAAGAAAAATGTATAATTTTGACCCTTACAATGTATTGTTGGCTATTGCTACAAATATACCCATGCTACTTACGACTGGTTTTGTGGTTCAGGGTCACATATTTTGTTTTAGAATTATTGCAGTGAAAGAAAGCATGTAAAATCAAGAACAATAAAGTTCTTGTTTACTAACTGCATGCATTTGCAACAGTTGGAAATCACCTTGATTGCATAAGTAGTTTGTCCCTGGTGCAGCGAGTTTTGCATGGATTTGCACAGCATGTTATAACAAAGCTGGATGCAATCCTGCAAAACTCACCACACATGAACAGGGCTTTTCAATAAGCAGCGGCAGCATCTAGCGTGGCTCCAGAGAGACAGGCAGAAGGCGACCGGCAATACTTGAAGTGCAAACATTGCAGTAGATTCACTGGAACTACCTGCACTGTGAGCACTTTGGAACTGCCAGGACAAACTCACATAGATAATAGATAATCATGCAGTTTGATTAATAGAATAATACATGTCAGAGTACAGCATGTAAACAAGTTATAACAGATGAAGGGGGTTTGTGCTTGCATGTGCTGATTATACAGCTACTCCTGCCAAAAGGAGCATCTAGCGCAGTAGATACTAGACTACTTCACTAACTACACAAGATGCACCTTAGCAGGAAGGCCGTGTTAAAATTGTTACATTTTTCATTGAAGGTATTTTTTATGGTGGCATTCTGGTCCTCCATTAATCTTCAAGACACCTAGAAGGGGGAAGAAAAGACAAGCAATCAACAATTTTATAATTACACTACAAGTCAAAAGTTTCTGAACAGTAAGATTTTAGGGTTTTTTTTTTTTTAAGAAGTCTATTTTGCTCACCAAGCCTGCATTTATTTGATCCAAAGCACAGCAAAATGATTTCAATATTTGAACATTTTTACTATTTAAAATAACTACTTTCTATTTGAATATATATTTTTTGAATACATTTAAATTGTAATTTATTCCTGTAATCAAAGTGAAATTTTCAGCATCAGTGTCACATGACCCTTCAGAAATCATTCTAATATGCTAATTTGCTGTTCAAGAAACTTTTTTACTATTATCAATATTTAAAAGGGGAGTATTTTTTTTATTATTATTTGATGAATAGAAAGATTATCAATATTTAATAAAAAGCTTTTAAAAAGCTTCAATAAATATAAAAAGCTTTTGTAACATTAAACATCATACCATTCAAAAGCTTGGAGTTTTTATTAATTTTGTATTTTTGAAAGAAATTATAGTAATTAATATTTTATTTAACAAGGATGCTTTAAATTAATCAAAAGTGATTATAAAGACTTTAAAAAAAATGTTTCAGATAAATGCTGTTCTTCTGAACTTTCTATTCAAAGAAACCTGGAGTAATGATGCTAAAATTCAGCTTTGAAATCACAGGAATAAATTACATTTTACAATATATTCAATAGAAAGCAGTTATTTTAATAGAAAAAATATTTTAAATCTTGACTGTTTTTGCTGTACTTTGAATCTAATGCAGGCTTGGTGAGCAGAAACCTTCTTTAATGTTTTTTTTTTGTTTTGTTTTTTTAAACCTTACTGTTCAATGCTTTCATTTCTTAATTAAAACATCCGACTGAATTACATAATTAAAAAACACAGCAACAAAATACAAAGGTTTGCAAAGTTTATGCAGCTTTACAAGTCACTGTAAAATGTTTACACCAGTTCAACAAGTTAAAATAATTTCTGTCGTTTCTCCTTGGTTTTATGATATTGACACGTTTTCATCACAAGTAATTAAACTCTAAACGAATTTTAAAAAGAGTTCAAACGTGTTACGACACGTAACTTCGTATTAAGTTAATTAAGCTCGAATTTTAAGTTAATTCTTCACAGAAATGTTTTGAGTCTGACTGAACCTCGTTGATACTCGTCATTGGCGCGCTTTGCTCGTGTCTCACTGGGTCTCAAAATGGAGGATCTTCAGCTTAAGATAGGTAGAACTTGTTGAAAGCTCCTCACTTCTGTTATATAGCTAATTAATCAGCTTAAATGCAACGTCTACTACTAAAAAGAGTCAACCTAAGCACGTTTAAAGACGTAATTCCCATCACGCCATGTCGCCTAAACGGTTGCATTTTATATGTTGCATAGCTAGACGAGCATAATACGTTTTAGAACGGATTATTTCGATTCACATGCGTCCAGGGCTGACAGAAAAACGCATTAGATGACTATTCGTCTGTGAGGTCGAATCCGCAAACATTAACTAGGCCCTGAGGTCGGTGCCCGAACTTCTGCTTGTGTGGCCCATGAGCTTTCCTTTCAAGGCGGCGACAGGCTGGCGTTTAGTCGACCCTTCAATGATAGAACATGTTTATTACGCTACAATTTAGGCAAAAACAGCTGAAAAGCTTCTGTTTACATAAGAGTGGGTGTTTTCAACAGGAAACGAACTCCTAGTATCTATAAGAGCTGAGAACAACAACAAAACTGGGTTAAGTGTGAGGAAATTTTAGGAAACGGACGGCAATAAAGGTTTTCCAAAACATGTTTGCGTTGAAATGCGTCTTTAACCTAACTATAGGTAGTTTCTCACCTGAGTTTGGGTTTTGATAGACTGAACCCGTTGAGAAGAATTGCGGGGCCACGTGAAATACACCAACAGTTTAAAAAATGAGTTTGCGTGTGCAAATAACAAGGTTTAGATACTAAACTCAAAATGCATACAATAAAGACGTTTAGGACGTATAAAGTTTTGCAGATTATTAAACTGTGGGGGTTTTAAAACAGCGTCCAGATTTACTCAGCAAGGCAAGTAACGTTAACTCGCCTGTACACAAACTGTTAGTAACACAGGTTAAATATTAATCAGCAAATCGTCTAAAGTCAAGCGTAATTGTTTCATTTCCTTCCAAACAAATGACTTTGCGAATCACACATTAAATTCCCCCTGATATAGTCGCCAGAACTTGCTAGTATCTTGTTTTAAAAACGAATTTCACTTACATGTGTTTAGTTAAGACAACCAAACACCTCCAAATATAATATCTAAGCGCTCAAGAGTCCATTAATTGATCCATCTCCTACATTGTCTGTTAGCTCCCCAGCTGCTCCACACACACAAAAGCCTGTCCCACCGACAAACACTGTCACAATTTCAAAGTTTCCACAATCACTTCTCGCCACAGCAACAGACCCACGCGTGAACGCCGGTCACGACGCCAGCGAGTTGACGCTTTCGGACGCGTTTTAGGCCTCCGCAGAAGTTAAACTAGCGCGTAACCTCCGAGTTGTTTAGGATCATCAGGTTGGAGAAGGTTTACGAAAGAGGCGCGAACGTCTCGTCATGTGATGATGGGCCTCGCTAGCCTCCTCCTCCCCTACTCAACTCACTCAATCCCCCCACGACTCACATCCGCTCTCATATATCCTATGTTTCACTTACCACTTCCACATGATTTGGTCTGACTGCTAATTTGTGGTTTTTGGCACTAAGGATTTATAAATCAATTACGCTACTGATTAGAATAAAAAAAGTTATGATTAGTTGTTCTTCAACGTTACTTGGGACTAACGTAGGCTAGAAAATTGATATAGACTTGGTGGCGACCCAAAAACAACAGTCTGTAGGACACTTTGGGGAGAAAAGGAATTTTAACAAGTTGTAGTTTTCTTTGCAGTGCAAATAACAAGCGGGTAAATAACTAAATTGCCCATAATGAATCTAATATTAACAAATACAGTTTGTCATAATGCATAGTGCATAAACACCATTTAAAATAGACATTTGTGACCCTGGACCACAAAACCAATCTTAAGTAGCACAGACATAGTTGTAGCAATAGCCAAAAAATACATTGTATGGGTCAAAACTATCTATTTTTCTTTTATGCCAAGTAAAGATCATGTTCCATAAATATATCAAAACTTACTTTTTGTTTAGTAATATGCAATGCTAAGATCTTCATCTGGACAACTCTAAAGGCGATTTTCTCAATATTTTGTTTTTGCACCCTCAGATTCTAGATTTTTTAAATAGTTGTATCTTGGCCAAATATTGTTCTATCCTAACAAACCATCAAAAAATTGACCCTTACCACTGGTTTTGTGGTCTAGGGTTACATTTGTGCATTCAATTCAACAGTCCACATACCTGATCATGGCATGATCACATTAAGTGAGGAACGAGGTGAAGGCGTCTTATCCTTTGGGTTTCAGTACCTTACTGCGCAGATGTTTCATGTTCAACCCATATCAGGACGGACAACAAAATGTTATGTCATGCATGTAATTGTAGAGCATCCCTTTTTTCTTGTTGGGGGTGGGGGTGAAGGAAAATCCGCACAAAATCCCTTTGATTATCTGTCTTAGCTGTAGAAATAACTGGTGTACTGCTTAACAAAACCAATGGGAATCCTGCAGTGCAAACCTCAAGACATTACATGTCATCAAAAAGTTTGCTAAAAATAGTTTGAATTTAAGACACTCTGGCTTTATGGGAATAAATCCTGTGGTCAGTGAGAGACAGAAGGCTCAGGTGACCTCTGACCCCCCTGGTTCACTCAACCCCCCACTATTCCACAGTGGGCTGTATGCGCACCATTGTATTAGGCTTCAAAGAGCATTTCCCTAAGCATTCCCGCATCATTTTGTTCACGAGACCGTCTTGTTTATTTTCAAGTGCGCTTACTAAAAAGTAGATGTGAACCAATTATCAAGCATGTTTTTGCTAAACACTATTTAGAACAAACTTTTCTAACCCAGTTTTGAATAAAGATCTGGAAGTTGCCGCTCTCTCCTTTAAATAGGAGGAAACTCTGAGCGTCCTTTTGAACTTTAACCTACTTTTCTCTCTCCAAGGCACAAAGAAAATGATCAGCGTGAAAAAGGATGTAGGGTGTATGCATTAAGACAGCTACTAAACTAGAAACATCGGCTTGAAAATTGTTACTTGTTAGTAAAACTAAACAATAGATCGTTTTCTGGGTTATGAATTCTTATGTATGTTATACATAAGAAATTTTTAAAAATTATGAACTAAATTATTGCTGTGAATTCAAATTAATCCCTGATATGTGAACCTGGACCACAGAGTATTTTAGATACATCATCTGGATAATTAAAAACTGGATAAATAAGCTTTCCGTTGATGTATGTTTTGTTAGGATATGACAACATTTGGCCAACTATTTGAAAATCTGGAATCTGATCTAAATATTGAGAAAATCACCTTTAAAGTTGTCCAAATAAAGTTCTTAGCAATGCATATTATTAATCAAAAATTAGGTTTTGATATATTTAGGGTATGAAATTTACTAAATATCTTCATGGAACATGAACATGTTTTTGGCATAAAAGAAAAATGGATAATTTTGACCCATACAATTAGTTTTTTGGCTATTGTTACAAATATACCTGTGCTGCTTAAGACTGGTTTTGTGGTCCAGGGTCACATATGTATTTTATGTTTAATATTAATCCCACTTCCAGTTTTCTTCTGTATATAAAACAACTGTACCTTTTAGACAATACAAAATTATATTCATATTTCCATATTTCATATTTAAACTAGATAAAAAGTTTGTCAAGATAAACTTTAGGTTGGCTTGAGAAAGCCTAGTCTGAAAATTTGAAGCAGTTGTAAAAGCTTGAAGTTTGAAAATTTAGATAGAATAGTTAGTATTATGTAATTATGTATAACACGATTTCATATTTAAATAACCATTTAAATTTTGATAGATCATTGCTAGTTTTAAACTTCAGCTAATGTATAAATATAAGCTCTCTTAAGTTCTTTATTTCAGTATACAATGAATATACAAATAATTGTACACTTCAAAATTGCAATGAAAGCTCGTACTGAAGGCAAATGAACAATGCAGTTAGATAAATGAATAAAGCATGAAACAAGCGTTTAAACTAAACCAGCAGGGGGCGCAACGTGTTCGTTGCGCTCTCCTACATGAAAACAGGAAGTAGTGCTCACTGGACAGGGCCTGTAGTCAACGGCTCTGATGTTGTAAGTACGAACTGGTAATACAATTTATACACGTCGACTTAGATAGCTACACTTTTGCACGATTCAGTGCGGGACATTGAACAAAAAAACGTTAAAGCGGTTTTAAACGACCAAGCATCCTGCGTTTGCTTTATAACTGGTGACAGAAAAGATGTATGAAAATTAAGTGCCCTTATAAAGTAACGTTACGCTGTGTCTCACACTTAACTGAAGTTCAAACTGTTATGAGGAGCATGGAAATCACTGATCAAAACACCGAACACGAGTCCAGCACCAGAGATTACCATCATTGGGTGGAGAAACTCTTCCCTCCTCGTTTTACTTTCCAAAACCTGCTGGAAAACCAGACTAACACAAATGAACAATGCAGCAGCAGCTCACTGAAAACACCATCACACTCCACACACATGGATGAACCCCAGAGGAGCCACAGAAGGCAGATCTACCTGAAAGCTTTGAAAGAGGTTCAGGAAACCGAGCGACTGCTTAAGGAGGAAGCGCTGGCCAGGAGAATTATTAGGCAGGCACAGCCTGTAGATGAAGGAGCGAGCTCTGAAAATCCTACTGACCACAGCGAGACATTGTGCATTTGGAATGAGAGGGACATCACCAAACTGCGGGCTGGTTTTGAAGAAGTGGAGAGGGACAGATGGCGACTACAGCGACAGCTCAGTTCTACAGAGGAGCAGCTTAGAGCAGAACGTGAGGAAAGGATGAAGCTGCAAGGCCTGGTGGAGAAGCTGGAGGAACAGTTAAGCCTTTCCAAAAAAAGGGCTGCGCGTCAGGCCCTCATGATAAATGATCTGAAGTCAGAGAGCCAAAAAACAAACGCTCAGTTATGTAAGCTGACTATACAGGTCAGGGAAACAGAAGAAGCAGCTGACAGGTGGAAGACAAGTCTGATGAGAGCAAAGGAGGACATGCAGCAGATCGCACAGGAGCGCTCCAACCTCACATGGGAACTAAAAAGAGCGCAAGCGCAATGGAAATCTGAGGGAGACAGACTGGAAAAAGCGGCTCGGATAGAAAATGAGGCTGTGCTCCTGAGGCTTCAGAGAGAGGTGGAGCAGACCCGAGATGACCTGTGCAGAGAGAGAGAGAGTCATGCACGAAGTCGCACAGCTCTTGAGCTCTTACGCAGACACTTTAGCAGCCAATAATGTACAGTTAAAGTCATAAGTACATACATCCTACAGAATCTGAAAACAGCAATTATTTTACCAAAATAAGGGTTTTTTTATTTAGTACTGACCTGAATAAGATATTTCACATACATTTACATACAGTCCACAAGAAGAAAGAAATAACAGTTGAATTTATAAAAACGACTCAGTTCAAGTTTACATACACTTGGTTCCTTACCTGAATTTTTTTTTTGTTTAGTGATAGTTGTTCATGAGTTCCTTGTTCGTCCTGAACAGTTACTGTCTGCTATTCTTCAAAAACGTTTTTCAGGTCCCACAAATTCTTTGGGTTTTCAGCATTTTTGTGTATTTGAACCCTTTCCAACAATGACTGATTTTGAGATCCATCTTTTCACACTGAGGACAAGGACACACTGAGGGATTCATATGCAACTATTACAGAAGGTTTAAACACTCACTGATGCGTCACTAGGTAAAAACACTGCATTATGAGCTGGGGGTAAAACCTTTATTAATTTGAAGATCAGGGTAAATTTTACTTATTTTGTCTTCTGGGGAACAGGCAAATATCTTCTGTAGCTTCTGAAAGGCAGTACTAAATGATAATAATAAAAAAATAATAATTATATTTATATATATATATATATATATATATACACACACACACACCCCTTCATTCAGTTCAAAAGTTTTCACCCCCAGCAATTAATGCATCATTTGTCCTTCTGAAGCATCAGTGAGCATTTGAACCTTCTGTAATAGTTGCACATGAATCCTTTAGTGTGAAAAGATGGATGTCAATATCAGCTGAAAAGAGTTTGAATAAAGGACCTGAAGGATTTTTCTGAAGAACAGCAGGCAGTTTATAAATTCAACTATTATTTTCTCTTGTGGAATATATGTAAACATCTTTTATGTCAAATATCTTATTCAGGTCAGTAATAAACAAACAATAGCATTTTGTATGATCCCTCTTATTTTGGTAAAATAATTAACATTTTGTAGATTCTGCAAAGTGTATGTAAACTTTTGACTTCAACTGTAAATGTGAAGATCCTGTTTAAATAAAGACAAAATTAATGTTACTGCACACAAGAAGTGCCATTGTTTATTTTATTTTCAATATGCCTCCATACTTACTCTTTGTTTTAAAATAAAACTTTATGTACATATATAATCCTCTCCCACAGTGGAAAATACAACAGAAATCTCATAGGAAAATGAGTGAAAACAGTGAAAAGCATAGCAAACATTATCAGTCAAACTGCAAAAAAAGGTGTATATAATCCACCCAAATAACTTACCAAAGATTTAACATATTATTCCAAATCTCTTTGTCAGAGATCACTATCACTGCATGGAGAATCTCCAAATCCTCAAAGCTTCAATAAGCTTGAGGACAAAAATCTCCTTTAAAACCCTGTCAGCGGAATAATCACATTTGGCCAAACACTCATTCTCGTACTTGTGGTTTCAAATGACATTTAATGAAACGGTGAAAATATTTGGTTATCGATAGCTGTAGATCTTTTGGGAAAAAGGCAGGTGAATCAGTCTAGGCCACCGTTCAACACAAAGGCTTTGTGAATTCACACGTGATGCAGTTTATAAAAGCAAATAAAGGCAGCTCAGAAGGTTTGTTCCTCTTCACCTCCTAAATACTTACAATAAAGTTCCACATGCACAAGTCATACTTTCAAAAAAAAAAAAACATTCTCTTCTGGTGATGAGCGGATTGAAACGATGTCAAAGCACAAGCACACATTGACATTTGGATGAATCCATTAAAAACCTTTTAGAGTGAAACTGCGGCTCATTTACACAATCACTATGAGTGCTCTACTCACACTCCTGACATTGTATGTACCCATTAGCAAACTGCAAAATTAAATCGTTTCCCTTGTAGGTCCTATTCAGCATTACAAGACCACAACTTTGGCATGTTGTAAGGTCTTATTTGAGCTTGCATAATTCAAACTACTGCCTTACATCCAAAATAACACCAGAAACACTTTACACTAAGGTCTGATTTGTTAACATTAGTTAACGCATCAGATACCATGAACATTTTTTAGTAATATAAGTGAATGCAATTCAGTAATAAATACAGTCAAGGTCAAAAGTTGACATACACCTTGCAGAATCTGCAAAATGTTCCTTGTTTTTCCAAAATAAGAGGGATTATACAAAATGCATGTTATTTTTTAATCAGTACTGACCTGAATAAGATTTCACATAAGACGTTTACACATAGTCCACAAGAGAAAATAATAGTTGAATTTATAAAAATGACCCTGTTCAAAAGTTTACATATGCTTGATTATTAATACAGTGTTACCTGAATGACCCTCATGCGTCCCTTGTTTGTCCTGAACAGTTAAGCTGCCAGCAGAAAAATCCTTCAGGTCCCACAAATTCTTTTCAAACTGAGGACAACTGAGGGACTCTATTACAGAAGGTTCAAATGCTCACTGATGCTCCAGAAGGAAAAACAATGCATTAAGAGCCAGGGGTGTAAACTTTTTAACAGAATGATTACAGCAAAATGTGTACATTTTTCTTTTTTGCCCAAATATCATATTTTCTTCATTTAGTACTGTCCTTCAGAAGCTACTTGCATGTTTCCCCAGAAGTTTTCACCCCCCAAAAATGCTGAAAAACTAAAGAATCTGTGGGATCTGAAGGATTTTTCTGAAGAACAGCAGGCAGTTTAACTGTTCAGGACAAACAAGGGACTCACGAACGACTATCACTAAACAAACAAACAAACAAAAACAGCTGTGGATCAATAAGGTAACAACACCTTTTAAGCATCAAGCGTATGTACACTTTCTCTCTCTTGTGGATTACATGCAAACGCCTTTTATGTGACATATCTTATTCAGGTTAGTACTAAATAGAAAAATAACATGAATTTTGTATAATCCTTCTTAATTTGGTTAAATAATTTACATTTAGCAGATTCTGCAATGTGCATGTAATCTTTTGACCTCAACTGTAACACAAACCAATGTTAATTTATGAAATGAAAACCAAAATGCATTTACTAATGTTAATGAATTAAACCTTACTGCAAAGTGTTTATTGGAACAAAGCGGGGGGAGAAAAACAGCACTTAGAAATTTAAAACCTATGAGGTATATGAAAAAGGAACTTGTGCAAATGGAGTACATAAATTAATAAATTCAACTCAAGGTATAAAGACTAATGGAGGAACCTTTCAATAGAATCCTGTTCTAAAAACTTCCAAGAGGTACTAAAAGGAAGAATCCATAGGAGAAGCAAATTCTAAGATATAACATGTGTTACCACAGCTTTGGCTCATTCAAGTTTGACAGTGCAGGACATAAGAACTGTCTCAAATGCGTTTTCCTACTGCATCCATCTTTTAAAGGCTTAATTGGCTTGTCTAAGCTGTCAATCAAAGCGCAGCTCGAGGAATGTCACGACATGCCCCAGCGCTAGTATTTCACATCCTTTTAGCATTACAGTGTGTGTGTGTGTGTGTGTGTGGAGGTTATCATGTCTTGCACTGTAACTGTGTACCATGTATTTCACCATTACTGAACTCTGTGAACCCTGAATTCATTGCATGGTTCATCTAAACTGAGAAAACTTTAAATGAGTATTGTTTCATATAGTTTAAATAAAACTAGTCCTCCTAAAGTGTTGACCCAAGCAAAAGCAGAGTAATACTACAAGTCCAATGTTATAGATAAATATAAATGTAATAGAAGACCCAGAATTGACCAAGCTACTTAAATAAGGCACCCAGTTAAAATGGAAATCGAGTGCAGCATCCAACATCTTGACCACATGACATTTTCAGGCTATTAGAATGTCCGTTTGCATTTGTGTACTGAAAGAAGGCCCCATAATGTCTTGATTTTTGACCTATCATTAATATTTGGTTTATGAACTGGCACTAATGGCCTTCCTAGAGCAAAGCTAGCAGGCTTAGTGCAAATATGCAGAGCCATACCTGTACCAATATACTTGTTCTAATGTTTAAAATGTTAAAAAGCCTTGAGCAGGCTTACTGATGAATTTAGACATCTAAGATTTACCATCTAAAAGGTAAATCAACTGTACTTCCTTTTTAAGGGCAGTGCTAAAAATGTATTTAGGTTTACATGGAGTGCTTGGGTTCCACTTGCTCCTCCTTGCCGCAAAAACCTGCTCACCCCAAGTAAAGGGAGAGATGTGTTTGCACATCCTGACAGCATTTCTCTACCTGTTTCAGAAGTTGGATGTAAAGAGATTTATTCCGAGTGATGCGAGCCTTTCTTTGACTTATTTTTTTTCCTCCCAGCCAATTCTCACCCACATAATCAAACCACATCACTAGCCGGTTTTACACTCCATATTTTCCCATTAGGACTCCTCCACAGGCGCAGGCCGTTTGAGGTCCCGGATCTGCTTAATGAGATAGTTCTTCTCATCGCAGAACTGCTCGTCTTCAGAACGGTCCGTTTGAAAGTGGCTCAGGAATTCCACCAGCTTGGACTGATTCTTGAGGAGGATGTCCAGCACAGGCTGCGTCTTATTGGGGTTAGCCACAAACACCTGAGAGGACACAAGAAACCCGTAAAAGTGCGTCCCAAGTCACTAAATCTACATTCATGCGGTCTGAACTACAGCACACTCTAGTAACTGACCCTGACCTGTTTACATTCAATAAGTGAGGGCAGAACTGGGACAGAAGACCGGTCAGCTGTCGCGTGTGGAAAGTAATTGGAGTAGACAGAGGGAAAAGCAGACAAGCGAAGTGGCAAATCCAAATATATTAAGTTACATGATGGTGTGCATATAAACACGTACCTTAAAGACATGGAAGGCTTCGAATTGGATGTTCCGGCTGTTGTCTCTCAGCATGTTCATCATCAGCTTCAGGTTCTCAGCTCGACTGATATATTTAGTCATGACTGTGAAGTTGTGTCTGTCCAGTAGTAGTTCTCCTAAGAGCTGGATATCATTTGAAAGTCAGTTATAACTCGCTTAAGAGCAACAACAATAGTATGTGTTAAGAATGAAGCCGAACCACTCAAGATATTGCCGCTTTTATTCAAACCATGCAAGGTTTGTCATAAAACATTCCTGTGTGAAGACTATCCTATTAAGATATGTGGCTCTTCAAGTTACAAACAAGCTTCTTTTTGAGAAAAGTACTTTTCTTTAACTAGCTTTCTTTCAAGTAGATCCTAGCAGCTTAATCTCCACCCCAAGGGGTTTGAATACCATTACAGCCTTGAATTACTGAAAACAACTCTCTGAAAACACTGGTTTATGCTCACCTTCAGAGACTGGCGCTTGGTGACATAATTGTCGGAATGCAGCAGCTTTTCATACTCTGTGAACACCTACAAACAGTCATAAAATGATTAATCATAGTGCTTGTTGTTCATAAAGTAGAGCAGCCAGAAGCACTCATATATACAAAAGCGCTTGCAAATGAAATCTTGGGAATTGAGAGTAACTCACTCTGTCGTAATTTGTCTCCAAGAAATCTGCACACATGATCTTGTGTCTTGTCAGCAGATCCTAAAAACAAAGTCTTAAGGTAAACTTTCTCTTTTAAAAGGTTTTCGATTGCTTGATTTAAAGTGATAGTCTAACCAAAAATGTAAACTCTGTCATTCTGTTATACAAATTCTTCCTCATTTGTTCTCGCGCGTCAAGCACATACTTTTGAGCTTCCTTTTATCATATTTGATGTGCTCTGCATGCATGATGATCGGTGTTTATATATGAATAAAAAAAAATTGTCTCTTTAGACGACACAACAACATAATATAAACATAACATGGCTTCTGTCACATTGCCAAAACACTGTAATAAATAAAAGTTTGTTTTTACAAAGTATGACAGTGTGTGGGAGCTCTCCTTTTTTTCTTTTCATAACAGTTTGCTCTACACACCTACCAGTGTTATTTTAACATTTATTTCAATTGGAAATAAATAAACAAACCTTAATATTCTCATGACATCACTGCATAAAAATCTCAGGTGATGAAATATAAAATGTTTTGATTTCATACCTTAAAAGAGGCAAAAGCATCAGAGGCAATGTCAAAAGTAGATAGCTCCACATAGCGAAAGAAGCAGTAGAAGTCCTCAGAGAACAGAACGATTCGGGCCAGAGGTTCATGACGCAGACACTCCCTCAACATCATGCCACAGTTAAGGGCCACTTCTGGGGTTTCATAGCTGCATTCAAGAGATAAATAAATAAGTAAATAAACCCTGTTATTTCTCGGACATGCAAGAACCACATGTTTGTATATACAACTAAAGTCAAAAGTTTACATACACCTTGCAGAATCTGCAAAATGGTAATTATTTTACCAAAATAACAGGGAAAAATAACAAAATGCATGTTTTTTATTTTTTTTTTATTTAGTACTAACCTGAATAAGATATTTCACATAAAAGGCATTTACATATAATCCACAAGGGAAAATAATAGTTAAATTTATAATTATATACCCTGCCCAAAAGTTTACATACACTTCATTCTTAATATGGTGTTGTTACCTGAATCATCCACAGCTGTGTGGGTTTTTTTTTAAGTGAGTTGTCTAGTTGTTCATGAGACCCTTGTTTGTCCTGAACAGTTAAACTGCCCGCTGTTCTTCATAGAAGTTTTTCAGGTCCCACAGATTCTGTGTTTTTTTTTTAGCATTTTTGTGTATTTGAACCCTTTCCAACAATGACTATAATTTGGAGATCTATCTTTTTACACTGAGGACAACTAAAGGACTCATATGTAACTATTACAAAAGGAAAAGTCATGCATTAAGAACTTGAAAGGTGGGGGGGGGGGTGACTTTTGAACGGAATGAGGATGTGTACATTTTTCTTATTTTGTCTAAATATCATATTTTGTTCATTTAGTACTGCCCTTCAGAAGCTACATGTTTCCCAGAAGACAAAATAAGTTACATTTACCCTGATTTTCAAATTCTAAAAGTTTTCACGCCTTGCTCTTAATGCATCGTGTTTCCTTCTAGAGCATTAGTGAGCATTTGAACCTTCTGTAATAGTTGCATGAGTCCCTCAGTGTGAAAAGATGGATCTCAAAATCATACAATCATTGTTGGGAAGGGTTAAAATTTACAAAAATGCTGAAAAACCAAAGAATTTGTGGGACCTGAATGACTTTTTGGAAAAACGACAGGAAGTTTAAAAAAAAAAAAAAAGCAGCTGTGGATCATTCAAGTAACACCACAGTATTAAGAATTAAATGTATACTTTTGAACTCACAAATTCATGCATGATCCCTCTTATTTTGGTAAAATAATTAACATTCTGCAGATTCTGCAAGGTGTATGTAAACTTTTGACTTCAACTGTACATGCATATAAAACCACATAAGTCACCATTCAAACATAAAATCACACCAAAATGTCAATAACTAGATATGTTTGTGCTGTAAAATCCAAACGGCATTGGCAGCTCAGCCACGTGGACAGGAAATGGGAAAATTATGGTCCTAAAATAACCATACACTCACAGTCTCCCATAACATCAATTGGAAAAGCCAGGCTAATCAATGGTTTCTGAATGTGTTGATCTATGGCTATGCCCTGGGGTCTGGAAACTCACCCTTTTAGCAGCATAAAGAGGATCTGTGAGTGGGAAGAGATGTACTCCACAGTCGGGGTGCGAGCGCCAATCTGGCGACGCACTATGTTGCTAAACAGATGCACCACATCCTTCTTTCCCTTTGGTGAACGACATGTTATAAATCAAAGAGAGCAAACAACAAATGTGTGGTTAGTGCACAGAGCAACACATCTTACAACAAGACGGAAGCAGTTGTATTTCAAACATTTGAAAAGCAATGACATGCACCTCGAAGTCAATCCTCTGTAGGTTTGCTATGAGGGAAATGAGGAGGTTGGTGTTGTAGAGCTCTTGAGCCAGTTGGGCCACTGCCTCAGTCTGAGGCTCCTTGTCTCCAGTGCCACACAGCACCTCTTTCAACGACGCAAGATTTTTTGATACTTCCTCTGAAACCTACAGGAAAAAGCTCAGTCACAGCTTGCTGAAACATTTGCACTGAGATGTTGACATAAAAAAGACAGACCTTTTCACATTTCTTGCTTTCAGATGATTCCAGCTTCTCCAAGTATGCCACATTCTCCTTCAGACTCTTGACAATCTCTGCAGGGCTCTTCTGAGACTTCCCAAACGGGAATGGCATGGTTTTAGCGGGGATGTGCGTCGGGCGAAGGACAACAGAAATGGTTCACCTTTAAATGAAAAGGTGAAACATTTAGAACGGAGAGAAACAAACTTTCAAAGCAGCCAAAATTATTCATAACACATTTTATACACTTCAGAGTCACTAAATACAATGAAAATTGACTGTACTGTTTTAGTGCTAACAATACAACTGTATAAAAACAAAAACACGTAATTTCTTATAACTTTTTGTTTGTTTTTATTATTGTTGTACAAGTTATAACCCAAACATGTTATGAAACACCACCTAAACTTGCTCAACGCTGGCAAGTACAGATAGAGATAGTAGAGATAGTTCACCACATGTCTTAAAGCATGACACAAAATAGGTTATGGTTTTAAACGAGTCACTTAGATGAGCAACCAGGCAATTTATGCAGCTTGAAAAACAGCTAATATCCCGATGAGCTAAGCTAACCTCCACCCAGGACTTATCGATCAACACTTCTCAGGAACTCAATATTACTCATCAGAGTCACTTTATTACTTGGAACTGCGTCACCCTATACGGTCTTAACATTAAACCATAACAACAAGCACAACTTTACACGGGGAGTAATAAAAATCCACTTTTTTAATCTTTCAGCTGGCTGGACATGTAGCCATGTAAGTTAGCACGTTGGCTAACTGACTTCTGTCAGGCATGATCATCACGGCCAAACGAGCTAGAAGAATAACTCAAACCAGGAAACTAACGTTAACCACTTATTTTGTAACCCGTTTCCATCCATGTAAACTGTCAGAATGGATTTTAGTCATATGGGCCCGTGTAAAGTTTCAGTTTGACACGCAGTTAGAGCTGAACCCTTTCAACTTTTTACAATGACATTTTTTGACAGTTGATCAACAGAAAACAAATGATCGAGAAACTGTTTAATAAGCAATAAAAACAGCTGAAATGTACATTTTAAATGCGATCTAGAGTGGAAACAAAATGACAGACAACATATCAACAGATCATAGCTAAGTGGATGTGTGTTAGCTGGAGGTGGAAGGAAGGCAGAGACACTCACCGCATTCACCAAACCCAAAACGTCCACTTTAAAATCAACTCACGCGATGAGGATAAAAACGAAGGTAGATCGACGTGTAAGCGGCTAAATATAGTTATTAATCCAGTTCAAACTATATCGAACATACTATTTATCTCCCCACAAGGAGATGATTCTTGTGTTAGTAACTGCGATTAATTTACGGTTGGTTTGTTGCTCGTACACTTCTAGCGTCTGCCGCTTTACTTTATCAGGGAAGTTGAAGAGAGTTTTTGAACGCCCCCTTTTTAAATTGACGTAAGCGCTGGCCAATCAGAACACGAAACGGGGCGCACGCCCTGAACACAAATCGAACTAAATGAAGATGAATTGAGGCAACAAAACCACTGAAAGCAAAACTGGATTATGGACCAAGCCAGTGCTCAGAGGCCTCCGAAGCCTAAAGTAAGCTAAACACGGGGGCCCTTGTTGCATAAAGCTGTTGCATACAAGCTGACCACTAGGGGCCCTGACTGCTATTTTTAATTCATTAATATTAGCATCCCAAAGGGGTTTGTAAAGTTCAGGCAAGACACGGATCACACAGTTTCTCTTTGTTATGTTGTGTCTGTAGTATATTCAGTTTGTTGTTATATTGTTGGGTTAGCTTGTTGCCAGTTAGATGTACTTTTAACCCACCTTGAGCACTGTCTGAAAGTGCTATGTAAGACAGATATTTTTAGTAGTATTAGTAGTCAGTTGCATACAGTGGGGGTAACGCATTACAAGAAACGCAAGTTCCGTAATAATATTGCTTTTTTTCAAGTAACTAGTAAAGTAACGCATTACTTTTTCATTTCCAAGAAAATATCTGAGTTACTTTTTCAAAAAAGTAATGCCAGTCAAAAACAAGTCAAAATTAAGTGAGTTTTTGCTTAGAACAAGCAAAATAATCTGCCAATGGGTAAGAAAAACAAAAAAATCTTATTTAAAACAGAAAACAAAATTATTTTGCTTACCCCATTTTGCTTTTTTCAAGCAAAAACACACTTAATTTTGACTTGTTTTCAGAAAAAACAAGACAATAATTTTTACTTTTTTACAAAATCCTTCTTGATTTAAGATTTTTTAGATATTTTGGCTAGAAACTAAACAAAAATCTAAGTAAGAAAAGCATTTTGTGCTTTTTTTTTAATTGCTGAAGTGTGTTGAACTTTCTTTTCCTACAGTTCTACTGTACAGACGTGAAGTTAATTTTCCTTATTCACCTAATTTAATTTTGTTGTGAAAGGGCTTTTACATTTGATAAGAATCAAACTTTTATATATTAAAAACAAACAAGCAAGCCCTGTCTAGATTTGAAAGTATGCAAAAGTAACGCAAAAGTAATGTAATGCATTACTTTCCATAAAAAGTAACTTAATTAGTAACATAGCCCATCTGGTCATGTGATCACTCCATGTAAACTACTGCAGCTTTTTCTAGAAAACTGATCTGGGCTCAAAAACATTGTAACATTGTAAATGGATTGTAGAACCATTGCCACCAATTACAATTTACAGCCATATTCATTTCAAAAGTTATTTTTATGTCCTATTAAGACCTGTTCACACCAAGGCAGATAACCATAATAATAACAATGAATGTTTTCATAATGCTTCATCAATCGGCAGCACTGAACGTAACCAATGCCACTGAACTGAAAGGAACATTCAAATTTAGCTGATTATTGCTGCTGAAAATTGTCAATTATTGTCATGTTTTAGGCTGTGTTAATCAGTCAGACATGGAAAAACATTTGGAGTACTATAGACTGCCAAAAGTTATAACAAATCAAGAAGAAGAGTGTAAACACCTGTCTGAGGAACAAAAGGCATTTGTGGTTGGCCAAACTGAACCAGGATTTTCAGGACAAGAATCTTGACAACATTTGTGTTTGTTCTTAACATTTCCGGGCAGGTAGGTAAAATATTAGGCTAATATCGTAATTAATACTGCTCGTATGTATATCTTTACCACCTATTAACTTTAGTTTGTCAAAATATTGCATCCTTTCCGGCTTACTAAGTACTTCTCTATATGATTGAACAAACCATGACGTAAGTGCAAACCCTCTATAATTCTAGTTTAGAGAAGTGCACGCCACAGCTATAACGATAGCAACACAAAGTTATGATTTTGTTGGAATTACTTCCATAATGATTTTTTTCAGCCAAATGATTATTAAAATAAGTGAATATACTAAATGTTAATATATTAATATTAATTAAAGAAAAATCTATATGAGCCATTCTAAAGAACTGGTGCAAACTGCCATGCCACAACCACAAAACACACTTAAAAATATCTTTTTGATTTTGTAAGTGAAGTTCAAAAATGATTCTTTGTATGTTATGAAACAAAAAAAATGTGTCGCGCATTGTAATGCCACTACCGAAACAGTGCATGTTTTAGTTCATTGTCCCTCTCTCTCATACCTACATGGTGAGTAGATAGGCCTCATCATGAGGTAAATGTGTCTAAAAATCTGTGTGTAACTTTAAGGAATGTCACTACCAAACACCTTTTTTCTACAATTAAGCACACTTTTTTGGGAGTTATTACATAACATTTAATATTTGTGTGTATACAACTGTTCAAAACTGTGATAGATAACCATGTTCTGATTGGCATCTTTGAACTAATTTGGGTATCTAAAATTGTCACTACCGAAAACAGTCATGAGCGAAATATTTGGTGTTTCATTAGTGATATTACAGTTTTTTAGGGGGGTTATTTATTAACATTTCATTTACATGTGTACAACTGTTCAGAACTGTGCTAGCTAACCATGTGCTGATTAGCATCTCTGAGCTAGGTGCAAAAGTATCTAAAACTGTCACTACCGTAACAGTCACCATTGTTTGGTAGTGACAAAAGGGAACACGTAATCCTTTATTTGGCGGAAATAAACCAAATTTTAGTACAGTTATGCAATTTTTTGGTTGTATGTTTTAGTAGTGTTTTTGCATGCGAGTTAAAATTCTGTAATGTGATGTGTTCGCTACCAAAACATTATTGTCACTACCAAAAATGTGCAACCGAAACATATGTTATGATAGTGTTTGGTTTAATGTATATTTAAACTAATGAATCCTTAAGTTTAAAATCAACTTTTTGCCTTTAACAAAGACAAATTGGATATTTATGTGTCACTCTTTTTCATAGCTACATGGTGAGTAGATAGACCCCATCATTTTAAGGTAAATGTGTTCAAAAGTATGAAAAACATGCGTAACTTAAGAATGTCACTAGTATTAGTTTTTATATGTGTGCAACTGTGCTAAGTTAACTGATTAGCATCTTTGAGCTGGGCTCAAAAGTATCTAAAACTGTCACTACCTAAACAGTCACAACCAAAACACTTGGTGATGTTTCAGTAGTGAACTGTTTTTTTTTTTGTTTTTGTTTTTTTGGTGTTATTTTATAAAATGTAGTTTTCAGGTGTGTACAACTGTTCAGTAGGCTGCTGTGCTAACCATGCGCTGATTAGCATCTTTGAGCTAGATTCAAAATGATCTAAAATTGTCACTAACTGACCGAAACATGTCAGTGGAATAAAGCACAATTTTAGCAGTTATGCCAATTTTTTTGTACTTTAGTATGTTTTAGTAGTATTTTAGTATGTGAGATAAAGTTCTGTAATGTAATGTGGTCGGCTGGTCGCTACCAAAACATTACCGTCACTATCAAAAATGTGCAGTCACGACCGAAACATGGAATGTGTAGTTAAAAATAAAGCATACTGAATGATCAGCTAAGATGTTATGATAGTGTTTGGTTAAATGTATATTCAAACTAATGAATCCTTAAATTTGAAATCAATTTTTTGCCTTTATCAAAGACAAATTGGATATATGTCGCTCTTTTTCATAGCTATATGGTGAGTAGATAGACCCCATCATTTTAAGGTAAATTTGTTCAAAAGTATGAAAAATCTGTGTAACTTAAAAGAATGTCACTACCAAACACCTTTTTTCCCTGTAATTATGGGAGTTATTCCATAACATTTAGTTTTTACGTGTGTGCAACTGTGCTAGGTTAGCTGATTAGCATCTTTGAGCTGAGCTCAAAAGTACCTAAAACTGTCACTACCTAAACTGTTTGTATATTCAAACTAATGAATCCAGTATGATTGCCTTTTTGCCTTTTACAAAGAAAAAATTGGATTCAAATTAACAAATCTCATAAATCACATTTTAAATATTGTTAAAACTGTAATTGCTATTGATTTACCTCTGAAAACTTTTTTAATATATATGTTTTGAGGAAAATGTAATCCAAATCTTAACAGGTTATCTTATTTCTTATTAAATTATATATTACTGTGTTTCGGTAGTGACAAATACTCCAAAACTTTCTGAAAAAACAATATGAGAATTAACTGCACAATTACTAGAATTGTGTACCTTGGATATTATACAATTTGCATACATAAAAATGGTGGGGGGAAAAAACATTTACATACACTATCAGTATTTTTGCCAGTGCATTGATTATGCAACGCATCTGTGTGCATTTGCTCGTCTAGGCCTATTCCTCAAGCTATCTTGACGGTGACCACAGTACGTAAAGGGGCGTGCGCGTATGCTTCAATGTCGGACAAACATGCTGTTTGCAGTAAGCGACGTCACTCGAACGCCTCGCAATGGTGAGAGGCAGAACACACGAGCACTCAATGCTTAGCGAGAGGAAGAGCGAGAACACGCGCTCATAGCCACTTTAAATCTATCCCCATTCAACACAGCAGCGGTAAGAGCTTCCAATATGTCACACAGACACTGCAATGTACACTTTTAGAGTTAGAAAAGCAACGGGACGAGTCAAAACAATTGTCGGGACTAGCTAGGTGTTTTTGCTGCGATATGTAAATACATTTCGTATGGCGGGTCTCCACATGGGAAGCGGGTGAAATAATCCCGCAGCGAACAATGTGTTATAAAAACCAAATAATGGTTCACAATCAACCCCAGAAGTTCAGATTGAATTTTTGCGCACAGTTCGTTTCATCAGTATTGTTGTAGCCTTCCTATAACGTGGGCCTTAATGGGGTACACTCATATAGATATAGACACATCCACACATCTTTATTTCATCTAAAGGGGGGCACCAGATTTGACATAGTCTTAACATAGTTCTTATTCACTGGAAAGTGAAGGAGTTTGTGTTAAGAGCGAAACGAGCTCTTTGTCGCGGGCCTGTATATCCTTCTCCTCCCTTATTTCTGAAAACGGTGCTGTGTTTTTCCTTCTGCGTTTTAGAGGGGTTCCTGGAGACTTATGAGCAGGTTGTATCAGCTGTTCTGTTGGATACAGAGTGTCGCGCTGTGTTGCGTTGCTGTTTGTGTTGCAGCTCCTCGGCTATCATGGCAGCGGAGCCTCTGTTGCGCGAAGGCGGGTAAAGCCATTGCGACTCAAAACAACAAGCTATCCATCTTAGAACACTAAACGAATTATGGATTGGTAATCGTAAGAGCGAAATGGAATTTTTTTTAATGTTTTGGATAAAATAGATGGGCTAGCAGTGTTGCGCGGGAGGAGTTTTGTGAGCTCAGTCAGAGCTTCCTATTGGCATTGCAGTGTTTCACATACGCCACCCTTGTACTTTTCCTACATTATGTTAATGGCAATAAAAGTGTGTAGACAAAAACATGATTTTAATATAGGTTTGTCTGACGTATTTGGTTAAGCGTTGCTTTTTTGTGTGTCGTCCGTGATGATAAAATCGTAGAGAGAGCTTTGTTTTCCAATTACGGGATAAACTTGTTGAAAATGTTGAACAGAAGCTGTTTACTTAAACTACATAGTTTATTTAGTGCCTCTTGCTTATAATAAGAGCCTCAGTTCATATAATCTAGTTTTAAGTTGTTTAATAAGGGGTTTTCAAACTCGTATGGACCCCCAAATAGGATAAGGACCCACTCCTAAAATATATCTTCATGTATGAACACTTAAGTTTTGTAATTAGTGCTGGGCAACCATTAATTGCGATTAATCACATCTAAAATAAATGTTTTTGTGTACATAATATGTGTGTACTGTGTATATTTATTATGTGTATATAAAAATATATACACATGCATGTATATATTTAAGAAAAATGCTATGTTCATATATTAAATGTTTATATATAACAAGAATATACATGTAAATATTTTCAAAAATATATACTGTATGTGTGAGTCTATAAAAAATATATATGTCTAATAATAAATATAAACACTACACACACATTGTGTACACAGAAAGGTTTATTTTGGATGCGATTAATCATTGCCCAGCACTACTTGATACATGAAGTTGTTTTATATTACTAATAATGTGTTAATTTATTAAAATGTCATCTGTAAGATTCACTTTTAAAACTGTATGCAGATTAGTTTTTTTTTTTTTTGTTTTTTTGGGTTCTGTTTAGTAGTATTTGTTTGTAACCAAAATTAGATTTTGTTAAATGTGTAAAATTGTCTTAAATATTTAAGTGTTATCTTAAGTAAACCTACTTTTATTAATTAAATAATTTATTACACTTTAATTTAAGGTGCCCTTGTTACAGTGTCGTCATACATTTAAGTACTGAGAAATATTACCTACATGTACTTACTATATTATTAGGGTTAGGAATTAGGATTTGGCTTAGGGTTATTATTATGCATAATAATTGTAATCGTAAATACATGTAACATATGTAACAAGAACACCTTAAAATAAAGTGTTAACTTTATTTATCCAGTTATTTATGTATTTAAGTAAAATACATTTTGTGTATAATTGTGTGTACTTTTTACATTCATTTAATTTAATTTAATGTAACTTTTTATCTCTGACCACCTTTAACCCTTTGTGGCCAATGGGGGTGCCCTGAACCTAAGTTTAATTTTTTTTTTTTTTTTTTTTTGTACATCCTGCTTAATAAAATCTCAAATTGGTTGTATCTTATAAGTTCGAAATTTGGAATTGGAAAGATTTGGAAAAGTGTGATTCTAAAACGCATTATTGTTGGAAGTGTTCCTATGTAGATGCATCATTTAAGTATTGTTTAGAAATATATAAATGACTATAATATTTATCTACAGTACTGTACAAAAGTCGTAGGCCACTAGTATTTTCACCAACAAAAATGGTTTTAATTCAGTTATTTCAATCTTCTGCTGTAGTGTGTCAGTAGGAAATATCAGTTTATGTATCCAAATATTTATTTTGCCATTAATTGTAATAATCCAGTAAGATTTTTGTTTGCACAAGGAGTCTGACAACAGCCAGTGCTCCACACAGAGATCTGATCTCATCATCATCCAGTCTGCCTGGAATGACATGAAGAAACAGAACAAACTGAGACAGACTAAATCCAGAAGAACTGTGACAATGTCTCCAAGATGCCTCAAGAGACCTACCTGCAGAGCTACCTGAGAAACTATGCACAAGTGCACCTAGGGCAAAAGCTGCTTTAAACACAAAGGGTAGTCACACCAAATGTTGATTTAATTTAATTAATAGAAGTCAGTTGATAAATAAAATCTATTTGTGATGTTATTATTGACAGCATCCTCATTTTACATAATTTTTAAATGAATATCTAAAACTTTTAACAGTACTGTAGATTGGCAGGTAGGTTTCTTGAAGTGTCTTGTAGACAGTGCCACAGTTCTTCTGGATTTAGTCTGTTTGCTTTGTTTCTTCATGTCATTCCAGAATCCAGACAGACTGAATGATGATGAGATCAGATCTCTGTGTGGAGCACTGGCTGTTGTCAGACTTCTTGTGCAAACAAAAATCTCACTGAATTATTACAATTAATGGCAAAATGAATGTTTGGAAATGTAATCTGATATTTCCTACTGACACTCTACAGCAAAAGATAGAAATAACTGTATATATTAGACTATTATATTATATTAGACATGTAGGTCATGTATTTGCATTTTGGGGAAAATTTTAGACCAAACAAATCGGTTTAATACCTCAGAGTAACATAACCAACCAAAACCATCTGCCTAATCTATATTTGTATCGTAAAGAGTGATTCAATGACAGATGTAGGAGTTTCAGAAAAAAGAAATGCAAACATGCATTTTAGCCATCTGTTGCTCTATACTCTTACACAAAGCCTTAGAGTTATTTTTACACCAAAATAATCTCCCCTCTTCCTCAAAAGTACACTGCAGTTCAGTTGCATTGTTTTGTTTTTTTGTCTTTAAAACAGAGGTGAGGCGGAGCTTGTGAAAACTGGTCATGTCAGGACAGAGAAAAGGAGCTTCAGCACGTCTTCGAAAATGTGCCTTCTGTAGAACCAACCGGGACAAGGAGTGTGGACAATTACTGGTGTCTGAGAACCACAGGGTGGCAGCCCATCACAAGTGCATGGTACATCAGCTGTCCATTAGCCTGCTTCCTTTTCATATTTATTAAAGAATTAGTTCACTTCCAGAATAAAACTTTCCTGATAATTTACTCACCCCCATGTCATCCAAGATTTTAATGACTTTCTTCAGTTGAATAGAAATTAAGGATTTTGAGGAATACATTCCAGGATTTTTACCCATATAGTGGACTTCAACGAGAGGCAACGGGTCCAAACTGCAATTTCAGTGCAGCTTTAAAGGGCTCTACACGATCCCAGCCAAGAAATAAGAGTCTTATCTAGCTAAATGATCTGTCTGTAAAAAAATAAAAATGTATATACCTTTTAACCACAAATGCTCATCTTGGACTAGCTCATGTTGAAAAGGTCACGTGTGGTTAGTTCTTCATTTGTGTACCTCAGTTCAAAATGGTAGGGTAGGGCAAAAAACTCCATCTCATTTTCTCCTCCAACTTCAAAATGATCTGACTTGGTTGTTTTAGCTTTTTTTTGTAAAGGGAGTTTCACTTTCTTTGCACATTCGCTTTGTAAACACTGGGGTGGGAAATAAACTAGCAAGCGCTTTTGCCTACGCCAAGCATTTGTGGTTTAAAACTATGTAAATTTTGTTTTTTGTATTTTTTTTTCTTAGAAAATGACCGTTTTGCTAGATAAGATCTTTATTCCTCAGCTGGGATCGTGTAGAGCCCTTTGAAGCTGCTCTGAAACTGCAGTTTGGACCTTCAACCCGTTGGCTCCCATTGTAGTCCACTATATGGAGAAAAATCCTGAAATGTTTTCCTCAAAAACCTTAATTTATTTAGGACATGGGATTTATTTTGGATGACATGGGAGTGAGAAAAATTATCAGGAAATATTTATTCTGGAAGTGAACTAATTCTTTAAACTTGATGAATAAGCCTAATTCATACATTTAGTAATTTTCCTAGTTTCACAAAAATCATATTAGGAAATATAAATAGAGTGCATGACAAGATGTGTTACAAAATATTGGACTGTTATATATAAAAATAAATTTGACATCGTTTATCTAACATTTGAGACTTGATTTTTCTTGATTTTTCTTTCTTTTCTTTTTTTTTTTTTTTTTTACTCAGCTTTTTTCATCAGCCTTGGTCACATCTCATTCAGACAGTGAAAACATTGGAGGCTTTTCTATTGAAGATGTAAAGAAGGAGATAAAAAGAGGAAATAAACTAGTAAGCATCCAGACCTACAGCACTCATACAGTTCTTCAGTTAGACTGAAAATACAAAATTAACATGCAGGTTTTTTTTAATCACATGTGCTGATTTCCTGTTTAGATGTGCACTTCCTGTCACCGGCCTGGGGCGACCATTGGGTGTGATGTGAAGACATGTAGGCGGACGTATCACTACTACTGCGCTTTATGGGACAAGGCCCAGACAAAGGAGAATCCCTCACAAGGCATCTACCTGTAAGCAACATGATAATATCACGTATCGCATCTGTTTTTACGTGATTTTAATCTTCCTTTAATTTTTTTTCAAATTAGGGTTTACTGTCGCAAACACAGAGATGCCTCTCAAGATGGCAGTGATGGTAACTAGTTTCTGCTTTATTTAATGTTGGAATCCTCTTGTGAACCGTTGCATGTACTAGTGATTTGCTCTTATTCCCAGATGAACAGGGAGTTGCAGCCAACGACTCGGATTCATCTCCACCAAGGAGCAGGGGCAGGGGCCGTTTTGAGAAAAGCAGAATCAGAGGTGTGTCACGCGGACAGTCAGACGACACTCGATCCACCTCATCGCAAGGCAACGATGACACAGAGAGCTCCTCGCATGTAGGCCACTTTATCTGCTTTTTTTAATGATATAACCCATATTTAACACAAATGAGGAATTACAAGTGATTTGAAACATGCGAGCATCAGTGAATGAGAAAATCGATTAATGCTAATTATTGTGTGCTTGCATGTGCCACAGCGAGACCGGTCTCCTCTGAGAGGCAGCCCCAGTGATTCAGGCCTTCGCTGTGGCTTCTGTCACGCCGGTGAAGAAGAGAACGAAACACGTGGTGTGCTCCACTCGGACAATGCCAAGAAGGTTGCTGCCCACTACAAATGCATGGTGAGACTTCTTCGGTACTGAAAAACAATGTGTCATATTTAAACAACAAATGTGGCCCAGGACCACAAAACCAGTTGTAAGTAGCATGGGTATATTTGTAGCAATAGCCAACAATACATTTGTATTGTACAATTAAAGATTTTTCTTTCATGACAAGTAAAGATGTTCCATGAACATATTTTGTAAATGTCCTAATGTAAATATATCAAAACTCAATTTTTGATTAGTAATGTGCATTAAGACATTTGGACAACTTTAAAGGCAATTTTCTTAATATTTTGATATTTTTGCACGCTCAGATTCCAGATTTTCAAACAGTTGTATCCCGGCCGAATATTGTCCTGTCCTAACAAACCATAAGTCAATGGAAATCTTATTTATTCATCTTTCAAAATTGACCCTTTTGACTGGTTTTGTGGTCCAGGGTCACAAATGTTTTATTTCTTATAGGAATTGTTTACCCAAAAATGAAAATGTATGCACCCTCAATATGAGTTTGTTTCTTCATCGGAACAGATGTGGACTAATGTAGCATTACATTACATGCTCACCGATGGATGGGTGCCATCAAAATGAGTTCAAAATGTTGATTAAAAACAGTTTTTAAGGCCTTGTGAAGTGAAAAGCTGTGTTTGTAAAGAAAAAAACAAAAATAAAAGCCATCTTTGAGATGTTTTTAACTTCAAACTGTTGCTTTTGTCTGCAATACGAGTCTTCTATCCATAATATTGCTTTCTAAGTCATCTTTTCTGGATCGGGAGAGAAATCTACATAGATCAAGCAAAAACACACGCTGTCATTCTTACGGCACCCATGCATTTAAAAAAAACATGTATAAAAATGAACTCCACAAACTTGAAACTTCTTGGCGTCGATGATATGTAACACTGCAAGTTGTCATAAAAGATTTAGTCAGCTCTTTTAATCAAGTAAATTCTATTTCTCCATTATCATTAACCCACAACAAAAACAGCCCTGATCACAGTGTCCTCCATTCACTGGTTGTTGGCGCATATTGATCGTATTTATATATAACCTTTAATATTCAAGATATTTAATATTGTAAATCTGTTTTTTTTTTCTCTCTAGATTTGAAAACATTTGATTCTGCCTTATCTGTTAAAACTTCTATTATTTTCTGTTTTCATACAGCTTTTTTCTTCGGGTACTGTCCAGCTAACCACCACCTCACGTGCCGAATTTGGGAATTTTGACATTAAAACGGTTATCCAGGAAATCAAGAGAGGAAAAAGAATGGTGAATTTTATTTCAAATGAATATAATGCATATAATTCAATATTACTTTAAAGTCACAGTTCACTAAAAAATGAAAATTCTGTCATTAATTACTCCCATGTTGTTCCAAACCTATAAGACCTTTGTTCATCTTCAGAACACAAATTAAGATATTTTTGATGAAATCCGAGAGCTCTCTGTCCTTGCAACACAACTACCATGTTCAAGGTCAATAAAAGTAATAAGAACATTGATAAAATAGTCCATGTGACATCAGTGGTTAAACCTTAAAGCTGCAGCCTGTAAGTTTTGCCTCTTTGTCGCCGTCTCTGTCTGAAAACCTGCAATTGCAGTTAAGTGCGGAATTATCTTCCATGCGTGGGTTGTGCTCCGGCACGGCTCCAGCGCGGATGAATCTAATGTTTTGGTAGCTGTCAGTCACTGCACCATTGTGGATATTCACTGTACTTTGGAATCACAGATTAACAGATTCAAATATATGGCCCAAATAAGAATTTTCATCAGATATTGTCATCTAAGAGTAAGTAGCAAGTCTAAAACTTTTGTTATGACCAACTTTCCAGGTGTTTAAATCTAATGATCGGTTATCTCATATCACATCAAACTAGCAAGATATTATTACTGTTATACTGTTTTCAAATTGTTCATGTTAACAACATCAGCATTGCGTAACTACATGTATGTATTGTGTATTAGCGTTTCTGTTTCTGTACAGTCTAATCTCTGATTGACATAAAATTCGAAATGCATATCAAGAAATTCTTTTAGACGAAAAAGCAAATCATTCTTCCTTAGGACCGGTGTTCTCTTTAAAATACAAAACTTGTGTAATCCCATGTAGGCTATCTGCAAACAGATGCACATTTAAAACTGGAGTAATCTAATTTCAGTCACTTGTGTTTTATAAACACACAAACTTTTTGGATTACAATCTGCAACCAAAAAAAAAACATGTAATTATTTCAGCCGCTGTGAGAAAAGGCTATAAACGATTCGGCACCTGCAGCATTCTCACATGCGATTGTTACTAGCTGGGAATCTGCCTTTATGTTTACAGACGTGACGTAATGATGCAGTGGCATGCTTGAATGTTTTAAAAAACATTATTATAAACTAACCTTTGTGAATCGGGCTAAAGTAAGGTGATAGTTTTCAACACTGGCTGGTTATATACTTGCTCAGAAATTTATTTTGTATCATTTTTAACCAAAAACGTTATGGTCTGCAGCTTTAATTTTATAACGGTATAAGTGAAGAAGTGTCACTTCAAAGCATCATCAGCTGCGCTAAAGGGATCTGCCCTTATAAGGCATTCATAATAAATATTAATAAAGCAAGATGCCCTGTGGAAATGTATGACATTTATGGTTTACTTAAACTGCAAAGGTAAAATTTATTATGACCGATGTGAATGGGCAAGAGAATTTATATGTGCTTCATAGAATTCTCGTAGCTTCATAAAATTACGGTTGCACCACTGATGTCACATGGACTATTTTATGTACTTACTACCTTTCTGGTCCCTGAACATGGTAGTTGCGTTGCTGTCTATGTAGGGTTAGAAAGGTCTTACATGTTTGTAATGACGTGAGAGTGAGTAATTAATGACTGTCCCTTTAATTTATTGTAGAATTTCTAAGCTATATTACTATAGGTTTACACCAAAATATGTCAAGGTTTTTTGGAATATTATTCTGTGTTTTCAGAACGATTTGTGTATATTAATTCATGCAGTCACCTAATGCATTTTTGGTCATTTTTGTTCATTTCAGAAATGCACGCTGTGCACCCAGCTAGGAGCCACTATTGGATGTGAGATAAAAGCCTGCGTAAAGACCTACCATTATCACTGTGGCCTGCAGGACAAGGCCAAATACATAGAGAATATGGCTAGAGGCATTTACAAGTATGTCCATTTTCATGATTTATGCAAATGAATAGTCTGGCTTGATTAAGCTCATTCACATTCTGTATCCCCCTTTTTTTTTTAATGCAGAGGTAAGTCTATGTGTCAGACTCGTGGAATAAACACCAATTTCAAGCAGCAAAAGGAGCTGTTTTGTAAAGCTAAACGGCTGGATGAGACCAAAAGCCATACACACAAAATTTACAAATGGCCTCGCCAGTTTTTACGGGAAAAAAATGTGGATGCATACTGAAACCTCAGGACAGCTGTCACTTGTGCTGTAGTTTCACAATATAACATGAAACATGTTGTTCTCAACAGGCTTTATTGTAAGAATCACAGTGGAAATGAAGAAAGGGATGAGGAAGATGAGGAAAGGGAGAGTCGCAGTAAAGAGAAAGCTGCTATTGACAACAGAGCAGATCCACTGCCGCAGCTCAACGGCAACTAGGTGAGATTCTGCATAGATTTTGTGTCCTTGGAAGGGAAATTCATGTCAATACAAGTCATTGTACATGATAAAGAGAGCGTTTTCAAAAAGCTTTGATTTCCCTGACAAAAAAATGCTGTCTCAGTGTGGACGGAAGGCCAAACGGAGAGAAAAATGTTTCCAAACGAAAATGTATTAGTGTGGACGTGGCCAAAGTGATTCATTTCAATGTTCTTGTTACAGTGTGATTGGTTCAGTCATGACAGAATTTGATAATTATTCAGGACCAGGCAAATGTGATATTTTAATCGGATTGAAATGCTGTCTTTTTTCAGATGGTGCATGAAGACGGACAACATGATATGATGCGGATAAAATAAATATTTTTGTATAATCCTTGATTAGAAACTAGGGGCCAGCTCATGATATTTGACGATTTCAGTTTTCCTCTCTGCGACAGTATTTCATGGACATTGTGAATGAGAATGTAAGTTCATTATCAAACGCTATCAATATGTTACTGCAGTGTGAACCATAACATAGTTGGATAGGTTTTATTTATCCATATGGTATATTAATACTCAAAACCATATGATTGGACGTCTGGAACGGTGTCATCTGTTTGTGCTTGCACCTCCAAACTGCTCTCTGACTGGACCCTCTCTGAAAAAGACTGTTTATAGTGCATCTCCTCCAAACTATGACGTTTAATAAGCCTTTCGAAGTAATTCTCCTTCATGAAACTGTCTTTACCTCTTTTTTTCCTCTCTTGCAACATGTATTATATTTTATTACTGTATTATACTCATGAGTACTATTGGATATCTGTGGTTTTCTTTATAGTACAAGTCAGGATTAAAGACTATTGGCTAGCATGCACTTTTCTTTACTCCGTCTCACGTGGTGGTCTGTCTTTTTTTTTTTTTTTTTCCCTGTATACACAGGTTCCACAGGTGTGTATTGTGCGCTTTGTGTTTTCAGTTGTCCATTTGGTGGCAATAATTCAAAATAAGAGTCCTTCTGGAAGGCAGCTTTTAAACACGGTTGAAGATATTGTTTGATGAAAAAGCTTAATATAAAATGTTATAATCCAGATTTTATTATATTAATTAGACTATGTCAGGGTATTTTAAAGTCAACTTCTTGATGCTCATTCTTGACGAAATTAATTTATTGAACCATTTGCAATGTTACTGCTTACGAAGAAAACAGTTTATTGGGTCATTTGTGATTTTTATAAGTCTATTAATGAACCTTCACTTCATTTTAAAGTGTCCTTGTTACTGTATAGTTAAACATTTAGCTACTGAGTAATGTTAACAATGTACTTTAAGGTTTAGTTTATAGTTAGTCACATGTAATTATGCATAATTTACTGTTATTACTATATTAAGTACATGTAACAAGGATGTTAAAAAGCATTACTGAAATTTTTTAAATACCATTTAAATTGTGAAACAATGAGAAACAAAAAGGAGAACATACAGAAATAAATGTATTGCAATTTACATGTATATATTCAGAATTATAGCCATACATTTACAATTTACACACATTCAGACTTATCTATATATAACTATATATTCATGATTTACATTGGGAAGTCTTACAACTATGAGTTACATTTATATATGTATTTAGATTTGAATTTATATATTCTGATTATTTGAATATGTTTTGATTTCTGTATATTCAGACTTACAACTATATTCTGAGTTACAATTATATGTTCTGATTTACATCTATATATTCACTATTTTATATATTCAGACTTATATTGAGCTATATATTGAGTTGCATTTACATATTCTGAGTATTTGTATTTATATATTCTGATTTACGACTATATTTTCTGAGTTACATTTAAGTTCTGATTTTCTGTTATATATTCACGGTTTACATTTATATAATCAGATTTATAACTATATTCTGATTTACTTTTATATATTCACAGTTTAAATGTATATATTCAGATATTAATTTAACTATATATTCTGAATTACATTTATATATTCAAATTTGTATTTAAATATTCTGAGTTACATTTACATATTTGGATTAGTATTTATATATTTTGAGTTTAATTTATATATTGATTTACTTCCATACATTCAGACTTACAACTATATATTTTGAGTTACAATTATGTTCTGAATTACTTCTATATATTCACAATTTACAATTATATATTCAGACCTATAACTGTATATTTAGATTTACTTTATTTGTTTAGATTTTCATTATTTACATTTATATAGATTTTTATTTTATATTCAGATTTACAGCTACATTTATATATTAAGATTTTCATTTATATATTCTAATTTAATTTTATATTTAGACTTACAACTACATATTCTGAGTTACATTTACATATTCAGATTTGTGTGTATATATTCTGAGTTACAATTATATGTTTTGAATTCTATATATTCACAATTTACATTTATATAATTATAAAGTCGTGGTAACTTTTGTGTAGCAGAGTATTGTTCATATTTTACATTTGTATTGTTTAACTAGGCTTCATGGAAATACTGCTCAGATAACTTAATTTTAGTTTTATTCATGTTACCTTAAGTAACACAGTTGTAATTTGGTGTCTATCACTTTAAATTATGGCTCATGAGCGTTCCAACTGGTGAACGCTGATTGGTGGACAGGCTCTAGTCCTCATCTGCTGCTAAAACACCCACATTGTAACGTGCGGAAGATTACAGAATTGTGCTCGTTCAGTCCTTTAAAGGTGAAATAGAGAATAGAAAGGACTACAACTACGCCAGGCCTTTCTCGTCAGAGTCGAGGACGTTTGCAGCAGTTTAGTCAGGACGGACATGGCGTCTGCCAGCCCCTGTGTCGTGGTAGGTGTTACTGTACACGCTCATGCCTTCAATCATTTAACTTACACCGGAGCGCGACTCTTGATTCGTCACTGTACACAAATAATTAGGAGGTGTGTTGTAGTATAAAGCCCTTTTATTCCTAGAAATTGTTCTGTTTGCATAGATGTATTTTGCAATTCACAAACATTTCCATGAAGTCTAGGGGCCTGGAGGGAAAGCACGCGTTTCACACATGGCACATGTGATGCAGCCCATTCATTTCTGCACGTATGACCGGTAGAAAATGAGCAACGGATTTGTTTTGTTTTATGATTTATCAGTTGTCCTAATGAGTGGGTGAAAACGGGGAAATAGACAAGTACTGCTGTTCGATTTAGTTTGTTATGAAGTGATAATAAATGTAACGGGCTCTGTGGGCAGGTTGTCGTAGTTAATGCAAATGATTCACAGCTTTGTTCAAGGAGACTCAGGGGAGTCAATCATCTTCCTCCGCCCTAAATTAAGATACTATCTTGAGGATATAATTTTAGACAGACCCATTCCGCGCTTTGTAATACGTGATTGGATTTGTTAATGAATCAAAAGGTCCGCTACACTCTTAAAGGCACAGTTCACATAAAAATGGAATACTGTTGGTCAGTTCTGACCTCAACCTCATGTCGTCCAAATCCAGGATACCTTTCCTTTGTTCTGCAAAACACGAAAAGCCGTCATAGTTTGTCATAGTCAGCATTTTCCATGTGGCAGTGAACAGTGAGTGAGTTTATCAAGCCTCAAGTTTTCTAAAACCAGACAATAGCAACTTGAGAAACATCAGTTGAGCGTGAGAATCAAAACAGTCAGTTTTTTTACTTTCATTCACGACTGTTTTTCTTAAAGCTTGTAAAGAGAGAGTTCACCCAAAAATAAAATCCTGTCTTTATTTTCTCGCCCTTCGCTGTTTCAAACCTGTATGAGTTTCGTTTGTTGACTTCCATAATATTTTTTCCATACTGTGGAAGTCAATAACTGTTTGGTTAACATGCTTTAAAATATGCATACAATAAGAAACTAATACAGGTTTGGAATGACTTGAGGATGAGTAAATGATGACAGAAATTAAATTTTTGTGTGAACCATTCCAAGCCTAAGATCATAGGAACTATTGGGCTCATTGGTTTTGCAAGCTTCATTAGGCTTACAATGCTTTTGGGAAATCATTTTTGTAAACTGGAGCTAAGCGAATTTCAATAAGCTGTTTGTTTGCGAAATGAACATTTCTTTTCTCCTGTCATATAACGAACGACAAAGCTAGCTCGGATAGATTTCAGGTTTTTGAAAGAGAAATATTTACATTTCAGCCTGTTCCTCATAGAATCTTTATTGCATGACTTCAGAAAGCATGTAATGTAGTGCACAAGTCGTGGACCATGTTGCATGCTGATTTTGCATCCTTTTTAGGCATGTTCAGTCAGACTGTTGACTCATCCAAGGACCTACAGTTGAAGTCGAAAGTTTACATACACCTTGCAGAATCTGCCAAATGTTAGTTATTTTACCAAAATTTGAGGGATCATACAAAAATATTTGTTCATGAGTCCCTTGTTTGTCCTGAACAGTTAAAGGATTTTTTGAAGAACAGCGGGCATTTTTTCAAAAAATCCTTTAGGTCCCACAAATTCTTTGTTTTTTTTCCCAGCATTTTTGTGTATTTGAACCCTTTCCGTCAATGACTGTATGATTTTGAGATCCATCTTTTCACACTGAGGACAACTGAGGGACTCATGCAACTATTACAGAAGGTTCAAATGCTCATTGATGCTTCAGAAGGAAAAATGATGCATTAAGAGGTGTAAACTTTTGAACAAAATGAAGATGTGTACATTTTTCTTATTTTGCCTAAATATCTTTTTTTTTTCTTTTTTTTTTTCTCCAGTTAGTACTGCCCTTCAGAAGCTACACAAGATACTAACATGTTTGCCAGAAGACCAATAAAAGTTACATTTACCCTGATCTTCAAATTCAAAAAGCTCTCATTCTGTTCAAAAGTTTACACCAATGGCTCTTAATGCATTGTTTTTCCTTCTGAAGCATCAATGAGCGTTTGAACCTTCTGTCATAGTTGCATATGAGTCCCTACTCAGTGTGAAAAGGTGGATCTCAAAACCGTAGTCATTGTTGGAAAGAGTTCAAATACACAAAAATACTGAAAAACCAAAGAACCAGTTTAACTGTTCAGGACAAACAAGGGACTCATGAACAACTATCACAAAAAAAAACAAAACAAAAAAACAGGTAACAACACAGTATTAAGAATTAAAGGGATGTAAACTTTTGAATGGGGTCATTTTTGAATATCTTATTCTTATTGTTAAAAAACAAACATGCATTTTGTATGATCCCTCTTATTTTGGTAAAATAATTACCATTTTGCAAGGTGTATGTAAACTTTTGACTCCAACTGTACCTGAATAAAAATTTGCCACATGCAGTGTTTTTTAAATGCAGAAAATTGGCTCAATGTTCCGATACAGCTGAGGAAAGACATGTGACATGCATGTGAGTCTAAAGCAGGAATTTTATTGGTGTGAAATATGGCTCACTAGATCTGACAGGTCACAGACTTGCATAACTCCAACAGCAATATGAGAAACTAAACTTTGGCTTGCAGCCATTTGAATAGGCTTTAAAATCCGTGTCTTATCATAGCCATGTCTGTTGATGTGGATTGTGCTTCAGGGTTTAATTCTCATAGTACAGGCACTGAGAGAGGAAAGCTCCTAGACAAGCCTCTCCTGAAATTTGCACGTTATTTGTGTGAAACTCCTTCAAGGACAGTCTGATAACACTTAGAGGAAGAACAAACAAAGAACAAGCTAGTTTACTTCTGCTTACCTGGAATTTATCTGCTTTTTACTTTGCTTCCACTGAAAGGAACAGTTAAGATAGTCCTTTTACACATTTTACATGTGCCATCTGTTGTTTTGAAAGACTTCCAGTCAAGGTTCTTCACAGCTCCACATGCACAACAGGTTATACTATTTAACCAATTAGATTGTAGATACTATATTTACATTCTTCATTCAGAACTGTTGTTCTCAACCCAAGGGCAAGTCGTAAAATGATTACATTTAGTTATATTAACATCAACTTAATTAAAATGCTTAAAAGCATGCACACACAAATAAAGATGTACAACAAAACAGACACTACAGAAGTACCAGAGGTACACTTTAGCCTAGACATGAGGTCCTTGGAGTCAAAAAGATACTACAAAGCATGATCAAAGTATAATTTAAAGGAGACTTCAGTGTGTTTATGAACACAAGGCTTACTTTTAGGGCAGGTTGTCATCAGCTATTGGAATGAAATGGGATTCTAGAAACAGTTATGAAACACTTAAAGGGATAGTTGAGTCACTTTGGTAAGGATGTTTTTGTCAAAAACCAAAACCATGTTAGAGACAAATGATGTCACATTAACTCGCCAGTGGATTTGAGGGCTGGTTAGGCAATAGGATATAAGGTTGAAATGAAGATCACCTTTCCCCCACTGCCCTATTTCAGGTTTGTCCTTCTGTCTCCTAGATAAAATGTTATCTGTCAGACGGGTCACTGTTCTTTGCCCTATCAGGTATGATAAGATGTCATTTGTGTATTTTAGATCAGCGATGAGGAGCAAGGTTATGACCTGGACCTCTTTTGTATACCAAAACATTATGCGTCTGACCTGGAGCGAGTGTATATTCCACATGGACTCATCATGGACAGGTACGAGCCAAGAAGTCTTGCCTAATGAACCTGAAAAATATATGCAACCTGAAGTCTGTTAACATTCAGTATTGGCTGACTAGTTTTTCCTGACTCCTGCAGAACTGAACGTCTCGCCAGAGATATCATGAAGGACATGGGCGGGCACCATATCGTAGCTCTGTGTGTGCTCAAAGGGGGCTACAAGTTTTTCGCTGACCTGCTAGATTACATCAAAGCCCTTAATCGCAACAGCGATCGATCCATTCCCATGACAGTGGATTTCATCCGCCTCAAGAGTTACCAAGTATGGCTATTAGGCATTCATCCTATTTCATGAAGGTTCATTTCAGTTAGGCCTGTCTGTGATACTTACCACCTACATGTGTATTTAAAGGGATAGTTCACCCAAAAATAAAAATTGTGTAATTAATTATTCACCCTCAGGTCATTCCTTTGTTCACCTTTGGAACACAAATTAAGATATTTTTGATGAAATCTGAAAACATTGACAAAATGGTTAAGAAATGATGGTTGAACCACTAATGTCACATGGACTATTTTGTTTGTTCTTGCAACCTTTCTGGACCTCTGCATTGCTGTCTATGCAGGGTCAGCTTAGATTTCATCAAAAATATCTAAATTTGTGTTCTGAAGACGAATAAAGATTGACACAAGGGTGAGTAATTAATGACAGAATTTTCAATTTTTGAGTGAACTGTCCCTTTAAATACACGTTAACGTAAATGAAAATTGACACTTTGAGATTTATGTTGTTTATAAGTTAAGTGTTGATGTTATTGGATAAATGTCTGGACTGACTCATGTAAATGTCTGAATCTATCAATATTACAGAACGACCAATCTACAGGTGACATCAAAGTTATTGGCGGAGATGATCTGTCCACACTCACAGGAAAGGTAAGCATCTTTCTGTGAATAAAAACAGTAATCTTTTAAAATCACATTGTGACTATCTGTACCAGGGGGAAAAATTGACCTCAGTTTGTGAAAAACAAAAAATCCATGACTGTCAACACTGTTACCTCTCAAAATTCATTTCTGAGTTCAGTTAGATTTTATTTTATTTTATTTATTATTTTTTATTCTGGGAAGATGCATGGAATTTATAAAAAGTGACAGTAAATACATTTAGAATGTTACAAAAGATTCTATTTCAAATAAATGATTTTCTTTTGAATTTTCATTCATTAAGAATTTTGAAAAAAAAAAAAAAAATTATACATTTCCACAAAAAATCTTGAGGACAACTGTTTTCAACATTAATGGTAAGGGTTTCTTGAGCAGCAAATCAACATATTAAAATGATTTCTGAAGGATCATGTGGCACTGAAGTAATAAAGCTGAAAATTCAGCTTTGCATCACAGGAACAAATTACATTTTAAAATAGATTCAAATAGAAAACACTTACTATTGTGAAATGTTTTTACAATTTATTAATGATTCTGTATTGCAGTTTATTTATTTATTGTAACAAATGCAGACTTGGTGAACATAAGAGACTTATTTAAAATGACTTAGAACTGGTAGTTGATGAAATACTGTAGTTTCAGTCTTTTAAACATTAAAATGTGTTAACTCTTTCTCTCTTTCTTTTGACACATTCTTTTTGATACCAAAGAACGTCTTGATTGTTGAGGTATTTGTGAATTTATTTTAACATCTATATTTAAAATGGCTTGTATTATCCAGCAAATGTTATATGTGTTTAAGTAACCTTTACTCTGTTTATTAGGACATCATTGATACTGGGAAGACAATGAAGACCCTACTAGAACTTCTCAAGCAGTATAATCCAAAAATGGTCAAAGTAGCCAGGTAACCAGTGTCTCTTGTTCTTGTAGATTGTTCATGTCTTGCATGTATTGCGTCAGTCTTTGTATGCAGCTGTATGTAAACATTGCTAAGCTCTGTAACTCCCTTGTCTATTACTGATCACTAGTGCAACAAATGCCAGAAACTCCTACCTACTATTGAGTTTATAAGCTGTACAATCACGTATTCGTCTCATATCCCTGTCGTTTGTTTTCTTTGCAGTTTACTGGTGAAAAGGACACCAAGGAGTGTTGGCTACAGACCAGACTGTGAGTGGATTACTGAAAATGCTTTCCAGACTTTTTTGGCATGCAACTTTGATATTTGGATTTAGTTTACTTCTCAGGAATCATGTTTATAAATGGATGAATGCTGATGGTTTCTCGGGGTTGCACAAACAGCCTCAAAATACTAAAGCTTATTGATTTTTCCTTTTTTTTTTTTTTTAAGGAAGTCAATTATTTTGACCACTGAAATTCCCCTATTGATCAGTCTAGGCCATTACAGCGCAATGCTGTGTGTTGACCACTAGGTAGCAGACTAACACTTTCCTGCGCTTAAGTAAAATAATCTTTACAGTTACCACAAAAATATTAAGCAGGCGAACTGTTTTCAGCATTGATAATAATAAGAAATGCTTCTTGAGGAGCAAATCAGCATATTAGAATGATTTCTGAAAGATTAGGTGACACTGAAGACTGGATAAATGATGCTAAAAATTCAGCTAAATAAATATGAGATATAAATTCAGAATTGTGAGACAAACTTGCATTTCTGAGAAATAATCACAATTGAAAGAAATAAAGTCAGAATTGCGACACTTGTGAGTTTATATCAAGCAATTCTGAGAAAAGTCAGAATTGTGAATTTACATCTCACAATTCTGACTTGCGAGTTTGTATCTCACAATTGCACAAGTTTGCATCGTAAATTGAGATAAAAATTCAGAATTGTGACTTTGTATTATGCAGTTCTGAAAAAAAAGTCAGAATTGTGATTTTTGTATCACACAATTCTGGAAAAAAAATATCTGAATTACGACTTTGTAATGCTTTTTTGAGAAAAAAAATTGCGAGGTTGTATCACACAATTCTGAGAAAAAAAGTCAGAATTGCGAATTTACATCTTTTTTACATTTTACATCTGACTTTATAACATAATAATTCTCACAATTACACATTTGTATCACGCAATATTGAGCTAAAAAGTCTGAATTGCACCTTTGTATTACGCAATTCTGACTTGCGAGTTTGTATTATGCAATTTTGAGTAAAAAAAAAAGTAAAGTACAACTTTATCACACAATTCTGGAAAAAATCTGAATCGTGATATTTTGAGAAAATTCAGAATTGTGACTTTGTATCATGCAGTTCTGGAAAAAATCTAAATTGCAACTTTTTGTCATGCTATTCTAAGAAAAAAAAGTCAGAATTGTGACTTTATCATGCATTTCTGATAAAAAAAATAGTCAGAATTATGACTTTGTATCATGCAGTTCTGAGGGAAAAAAAGTAAGAATTGCGACTTTGTTACACACAATTTTGAGAAAAAAGTCAGAATTGCATGATACAAATTCACAATTACTTTAAAAAAAATGTAATTCATTGGCAGAAACGAGCTTTCATGCATTATTACTGTTTTACAGTAATAAAAATGTTTCAAGCCTTGGTGAGCATAAGAGACCTCTTTCAAAAACATAAAATTGCCTGTTTACAAAACTTTGATTAACCTCCAGTTTTCCCCCCTTTATCCTGTAGTTGTAGGATTTGAGGTACCTGACAAATTTGTGGTTGGATATGCACTTGACTACAACGAGTACTTTAGGGATTTAAATGTAAGTAGCACCTTTATGATTTAAACACAAATAGTTGCCCATTATAACACACATCTGTTTGATGGTGCTGCAGTTTCTGCTAACAGCTTCTCTCATTTTGACTTGCAGCACATCTGTGTCATCAGTGAAACAGGAAAGGAGAAGTACAAAGCATGAGAAGCCCTGAACTTCCCCCTCTAGCTGTGTACCATTTGTTTTTAAATACATGTTTTTCATTTTATATCCATTTTTGTATTTTTCAGTAGCACAGCTCACCACAGGTTAGCAGGTCCTCCGCTCAGGGTCTCTGGTGAGGTGTGTGCTGTCAATCAATGCACCTTACATTTACATTTACATTCACTTATACCTCCACAGGCACCCCACACACACATTAGTAACCACAAACGCTTTGCAGTTCAGTCTCTGAGAACAGAGGTCTTTAGACTGCTGCTCTTCATTACAGTGGGTGTCTTAAACAACCATTTACAAGAATGGCCATATCCCCTTTAATTTATTCTGGCTTATTTTTGTGCAAAACATTATGAATAGGTGTTTATGTTTAAAGTCTAGAATATTAATTTCAGGTTGTCTAGCTTTGCTATTCAATAGTGAACATACAATTAGAAAAAGGAGAACGTTCATGTTTCCCAAAGATTATTCACAGTATACAACTGTAATATAAACCCTGTTATGAGTGATTATATAAAATCTATTGAATGCTTTTCACATCGGGGCAGCCTGGTTTTCCAGTCATATTTCAAATTTACTGACATTTTAAAGCCAAATATCACCTCTTTATTATTATTTTTGAATTTGTGTTCGTTTAATTCTCCTGTTAATATATTTATTTGTGTCCACTTACTGTAATCTTGGTTACTAATTATATAAATGAGATTGAAATGAAATGGGGAAACAATCTTATGGTGCCTTATATGGTAATTTGTACAATTAGCTACGCTACCATATAAATACGGTATGAAAAACTGATGAAAAATGTTAAAGTGACCTCACCATTGATTTGATTAAATTATTCAAAGAATTTTAAGTGTTCTCCTCACTTCTCTTGTCAAGGTCATGATCAACATTATTAAACAGCTCCCACTGACATGTGTGTGTTTTAGTTCTGCATACATTTTGCACTTACAATATTCTCAGAAATAACAACTCGGTATGCATAATAAGATCATTTAGCTCACTGCTGATTTTATTTGACAGCATTGTTTATCTACAGTACAGACAGGTGGTGTTTTTCCATCACATAAATGCTCGGGGACGGCCAAGGATCTGGTGTGGCTCTTTGGAGTTTGTAAGTGCTGACAGGTCTTACTACAGCAGAACAGCAATACTGGATAACACCACATTCACCTCCAGTATTTATGTGCTGCTATAGTACATTCCCTTCAGATCTGCAGGTCTCTTTCGCTGGGTTACTGAAATGTTGCTGGTGGAACAGAGAGAAACAAAACTCTAGCAGGATTTCCATCACCAAAAAAGCATGCCAAGCTCTTTTTTTCTCAGTGTGGCGTCAACTTGTTATTGACCATATGTGACCTTGGACCACAAAAAAAAAAAGCATATTATGCCAAAAATCATTAGGATATTAAGTAAAGATCATGTTCAATTAATATATTTTGTTAATTTCCTACTGTAAATATCTAAAAACTTAATTTTTAATTAGTAGCCTAATATGCATTGCTAAAAACTTCACTTGGACAACTTTAAAGGCCATTTTCTCAGTATTGAGATATTTTTGCAATGCTAACAAACCATACATAAATGGAAATGTATTTAGATTTCAGATGACATATACATTTCAATTAAAAAAAAAATAAAATAAAAATACCCTTATGACTGGTTTTGTGGTCCAGGGTCACATATTATTTTTAAAAGCATTAAACTTATTATAATGCTTGCATTAAATAAAACTAATGTTAAGATTTAAAAAAAAAAAATTAAAATGTATACATCAGCTATCACAGCGCACCCGTCTATTACATTTTTATCTTCCCGTAAGAGTGGGCGCGGCCATTTGTGAATTTTATGTGGGACGCTTCCGGTCTCATCAGCCTCAAGCCATTTTTAGCTTCAGGTTTTGCGGCCTGATATTGCAAATTGCTGTCTTACCATATTATTTTAATGTGTTATCTTTTTTAAACTGTTTTACCTTTTACTGCACGTTGTTATTCATTATTTCCCTAAAGCCGTTAATTAACCGGAAGTCTCAGGCATAGGCTTACTTCGCGCTTTAAAAAGAAAAGTAAGGTGGGTATCATTTTGTAAATACGTCTTGGTGTTATCGATGTTTCAACATGTTATTAAGAGGACGAGCACCCTCTGATGGGTCTAAGAGGAACAACATGGTGGAAAGCTAGGCCTCAAGTTTATATCCTATGTCCTCTAACGGAAAATAAATAATAAAAGAGTACTCTTTGTATTAGGCCATTACAAACAGATCTAAGCCTATATATAAACAATAAGTATGAAAATACAACCTGCAAATGCATAAACACCAGAAAATAACAAAGCATTGTATAGTTTCTGTTCATTCCGTATTATTAAAGATAAATATATGCATTTACATAATGAGAATTTATTATTTCAGACGCTGGTGTGTTTTGTAAACTAGTAGTTGTTTAGCAACTAATGAAGTACAAAAAATAAGAGCCCTAGCCAGGCAGACATGACCAGACATATCCTCAATACACCATGTCACGCTCTGGTGTGTACAAGACCTTGCATTTTCATAATGAATAAATACATTTGTACATTAAAAAAATAAAACAAGCAATACCAAAAAAAAAAAAAATATATATATATATATATAGAAAACGTATAGTGATTCAATGCAACTTGCTACATAAAAAAACAAGCTCAATACACTTGCATGTTTGTCAAACTGAGACATCAGCATATTTAGGCAAGTCAAAGTAATAATCTAACATTTAAAGATTGTTATAAAAATGTTTATTTAATATTTTGTACAGGGGCCATGCTGAGGTGGTAAGAAAAACTCAAGAGACGCACATTCAGCTGGATGCCACATACAGGGTGTAGTTAACTGCTGCCTACTCAGCATTTTTACAACTGTATATAACAACAGAAATAGCCTTCGGTTCAAGTGTGCGGATTCAAAAAAAGTTTATTTCCAACGTAAATGTTAGTTGCCGGTGTTCGAAAACACTGTATAGCAACAGACCGTGGGGTGTTTCCTCAGTTGCGTTTATACAGGTTCCCTAAATAGACAACTTCGTACTAATAATAAAAGAGGATGTTGCTTATGAAGAAACACTAAGAAATGCGCGTCCAATACAAACGAGCGATAAAAACGCGAACGTTTGATTGACACGCGTCAAAATGAAACATCTTTCAGACTGTAGACCAAGTTACATTAAAGCGTTTTCAAACAAAGGCTCAAAAGTAGTGACGGCGACTCAACGCCAATAGGCGCGTTAAACACCTCCGTCAACTCGGAAGGTCAGACACTTCAGAAATTAATGAACAATACACAACTTGACAGCGTGAGAACACGTTGGGAAAAATGCTGAAAAATAATCCCCCCAAAAATCCAAACTTACCTCGGGTCCAATCGAAAATGGCGCCGAAATGTAAAAAAACGCACCAAATTTCATTGTATGGTCTCCTGCAAAGCTTTGTGGGAGCGTGAGCTGTACAACATCCCCTGTAGAGTAACGGAGGAGGAGTGCAACTGCAGTGTCGTGGCACGTTCTTACTACTTAGACACACACTGTATCCCCTCAGGATGTTGTCATGCCTTTTAAAGCAGCCAACTTGAACAGAGTTTCTGATTTTAATGGGCTTTATTCTAATTAAAACCATATTAGCCTTATAATTCAACCTCGTAATTGTTTCCATACATGTTTTGTTAGTAATACACGCCTAATGCAGCCATTTGTTTATTAATCGGAATCTTTAAACAAACAACTCTCTCTGCAAAATAGTTTTGTTATTATTATTTATTTTACTAGAGGTGATTTTCGTCTTCTAAAGTCAGCCCAAGTTACCATCACCTGACCTGTGTAATGACCTTGCAGTCGCCTGGCTCAAAATCTTGTGTCTCTCATTAGAAGAGGAGAAAAGAAACATTGTCTGCTGCCAGACAAGAGCCCTCGCAGTGAGCTGTAAAGAAACATGTGACTCTGGTGTTGCTCATTGCTAGTGTGTGCTGTGCAAAGCCATTTTATGCAAAATTGGGTTTAGGGTGGAGAGTGTCATCACACAGTGATGTTTACTATTGCTGGACATGTTTAGATGGAAGCTATATGTAGAAATGATAAGTAAAACTTAATGGACTGTGTCATTAGGCTTAGCCTAAATGAAGAGACCTAGGCCTGGTTTTACAGACAGGGCTTAGGGTACATTTAAGTCATTTTTCTAAACGTGTAAATGTGTATCTTGAGACAAAACAAAGACACTGGCATGTTTTAAGATCAACCACTGCAAGTTTCTTTTAGCTGAAACAGCTCAGACTTACATTTTAGTCTGGGACTAGGCTTAAGCCTTGTCTGAAAGTTAAAGTCTGAGCTGACTGATCTTAAAATATATCAGTGGCTTTGTTTTTTGTTTTGTTTTTTACACGAAGGCACGTTTATGAAAAAAATACTTTAATGTCCTAATTGACATTGACTATGGCCTAATCCTGGGTTAGTTTAAGATCTGTCTGTGAAACTAGGCTCTAGTCTTAAACCTAGTCCCAGACTAAAATATAAGTCTGAGCTGTTTTAACTGAAAGAAACTTGCACTCTTAAAATATATCAGTGGCTTAGTTTTGTCTCAAGATGCACACCAGTAATGTGTTTTTTTTTTTTTGTTTGTTTGTTTTTTGTTTTTTTACGAAGGCACATTTATAAAAATTACTTTAATGTCCTAATTGAACTATGGCCTAATTGAACTATGGCCTAATCCTGGGTTTACCTGTCTATAAAACCAGGCCCTAGTCTTAAACTTAACCCCAGACTAAAATGTAAGTCTGAGCTGTTTCAACTAAAAGAAGCTTGGTCTATATCAGTGGCTTTGTTTTGTCTCAGGATGCACACCAGTATTTTTTAATAAAAATTACTTTAATGTTTCTTATTTTAGTTAGTCTGACTTGTTTTGAGCCAAATCAAGTGACAATAAATCAGACTAAGCTAACGGCTTATTTGGTAAACTTGTTTTATGAAACACCCCCCAGGCCTTAGTCTTAAATCTAGTCCCAGACTAAAATGTAAACTGAAGCTATTTCAACTGAAAGAAAATTTCACTGACTGATCTTAAAATACATCAGTGGCTTTGTTTTGTCTCAAGATGCACACCAGTAACCATGGCCTAATCCTGGCTAAATTTAAGGTCTGTCTGTGAAACCAGTCCTAGTCTTAAGCCTAGTCCTAGACTAAAATATAAGTCTGAGCTGTTTCTATTGAAAGAAACTGATTTATCTTAAAATATATCAGTGCCTTTGTTTTGTCTCAAGATGCACACCAGTAACCATGGCCTAATCCTGGCTAAATTTAAGGTCTGTCTGTGAAACCAGTCCTAGTCTTAAGCCTAGTCCTAGACTAAAATATAAGTCTGAGCTGTTTCTATTGAAAGAAACTGATTTATCTTAAAATATATCAGTGCCTTTGTTTTGTCTCAAGATGCACACCAGTAACCATGGCCTAATCCTGGCTAAATTTTAATGTTTGTCTGTGAAACCATTCCTAGTCATAAACCTAGTCCTAGACTAAAATATAAGTCTGAGCTGTTTCTATTGAAAGAAACCTGCACTGATTTATCTTAAAATATATCAGTGCCTTTGTTTTGTCTCAAGATGCACACCAGTAATGTTTTTTTTCTTCTAAGTCACTTTAATAAAAATTACTTTAATGTCCTAATTGAACTAGGGCCTAATCCTGGGTTAGTTTAAGATCTGTCTGTGAAACTAGGCTCTAGTCTTAAACCTAGTCCCAGACTAAAATATAAGTCTGAGCTGTTTTAACTGAAAGAAACTTGCACTCTTAAAATATATCAGTGGCTTAGTTTTGTCTCAAGATGCACACCAGTAATGTGTTTTTTTTTTTGTTGTTGTTTTTTTTTTTTACGAAGGCACATTTATAAAAATTACTTTAATGTCCTAATTGAACTATGGCCTAATTGAACTATGGCCTAATCCTGGGTTTACCTGTCTGTAAAACCAGGCCCTAGTCTTAAACTTAGTCCCAGACTAAAATGTAAGTCTGAGCTGTTTCAACTAAAAGAAGCTTGGTCTATATCAGTGGCTTTGTTTTGTCTCAGGATGCACACCAGTATTTTTTAATAAAAATTACTTTAATGTTTCTTATTTTAGTTAGTCTGACTTGTTTTGAGCCAAATCAAGTGACAATAAGTCAGACTAACTAAGCTAACGGCTTATTTGGTAAACTTGTTTTATGAAACACCCCCCAGGCCTTAGTCTTAAATCTAGTCCCAGACTAAAATGTAAATTGAAGCTATTTCAACTGAAAGAAAATTTCACTGACTGATCTTAAAATATATCAGTGGCTTTGTTTTGTCTCAAGATGCACACCAGTAACCATGGCCTAATCCTGGCTAAATTTAAGGTCTGTCTGTGAAACCAGTCCTAGTCTTAAGCCTAGTCCTAGACTAAAATATAAGTCTGAGCTGTTTCTATTGAAAGAAACTGATTTATCTTAAAATATATCAGTGCCTTTGTTTTGTCTCAAGATGCACACCAGTAACCATGGCCTAATCCTGGCTAAATTGTAATGTTTGTCTGTGAAACCATTCCTAGTCATAAACCTAGTCCTAGACTAAAATATAAGTCTGAGCTGTTTCTATTGAAAGAAACCTGCACTGACTTATCTTAAAATATATCAGTGCCTTTGTTTTGTCTCAAGATGCACACCAGTAATGTTTTTTTTCTTCTAAGTCACTTTAATAAAAATTACTTTAATGTCCTAATTGAACTAGGGCCTAATCCTGGCTTAGCTGAAGCCCTCTTTGTGAAACCAGGCCCATATATACTACTATATTTGTTGGTCAGATTATGTTTACTAAAAGTTTATTCTCTTGTTTAACTGAAGCAGTGCATTTTAATACCATTCGAAAAAGTATAAATAGCTTTTTTGCTCTCCGAAGCTTAAAATATGTGAGAAATCAGATGTAAAGCAGTACAAAAGGACATAAAAAATTATATTTTATCCAGTTATTTTGGTGGTAGGTAAACAAAACACCAAGGCCAAAACTTGCCGTGAATCATACTGTGGCAAGTTTGGTCAGGGGACATTTTAAATCACTGGAATTTATTATTTTTAAGATAGATTAAAAGCAATTTTATACATTCTAAAACAAAGTTGGAAGTAGTAGACATATTAATGTTACGTATTCATACTGTTAACATGTTTTAAATTATCTCCTAATTGCAAAAAGCTTTAAACTTTGTCTCATTTGAAAGCAACAAAGAGAATGCGCATGCGTTAAACGGCGTGTGCAGGGGTACAATGAGAGAACGTCTCCAGGAAGTGTGATCCCATTGGCTAGTTCCCCGAACGGTTGCCATTCAAAAAGGCACGCCGGCGGCCATCGAGTTTCTGATTGGTTCACGATGCTGTCAGTCAATCCGGTAGGCACAGAAGGGGCGGGACTCTTAGCTGAGCTGTGGGTACGCTGCGGCGTCCAGAAAATAGATAAACAGAATATGCTAACGTTTGTTTGACCTAAGTAAGTTACAAACTCATCAAAGTAGATACTGACACGCCAACTGACTTGCAAACAGAAGATGTCGGGGAGGAGCTGCGCGCTTGTCTAGTGATTTACATGCGAACCCATCACGAACAGCAAGCTAGTTAGCAACATGATGATGACCAGCTGAACATTGTTGTGCATTCAGCTCGTTATTATTGCGCTTACGGATTAACGGTTTACCTTTCGTGCTTTCCATTGAACTGCTGCCTTTCATGCATCCTTTCCACATGCACTTGTAGACTTGTATGTAATTGACCGGAGCTGCTCAGTTTTTAGGTGCTTGTGCGCCATCGAGCTAAGCTAACAGAACAGGAATGGTGTGCATGGGCCAAACCCCTTTCACATATTAGCTCGCAGCTAACAAGTCGCTGGATCTACAAGTTTGGACCAGAACGTGGAGCGATACGCTGTGCAGATCGAACAAGCAGAATGTTGTTTTGCAAAAAGCCACGGATCATTTCCTCAGGCATTGATCGAGACCTACACTGACCCTTAAACACAGACAGAAGCCCCAGTCTTGCTATATAGGCTGCAAAATGAGCACACAGTAAACTATGACATTGATCTGCTTTGTGCCTTTCAACGATGTAGCTTTGCAACCTGAGTGCTTTTTTGCGGCATACGTTTAAGGACAATAACGATGAACAATCAAGGAATCATGTCACAAGAGAAGATGGAGCTGGATCTGGACATCCCGTCGTCACTGGTTCAGAGCGATGGGCACTTGAGACGATCTAACAGCGAACCCATGATAAACGGCCTGAGGTGATGACTGGTTGCAAATCTTGTGGTGTTTAGACCATAAAATGTAGGTTATGTGAGTGTATTTTTGAAAGTGTCTTTTAGCCAGGTGAGCTGCCAACTTGACAATGTTGAAAGATCCAGCATAAGCTGGTAACGGACTGGTTTCTAATTGGTCTGGCCACACCAGTTTAAAGTGGCCAAGCTAGTTTTTGGAACCTGGAGGGTAGTTCACCATCTTGGACCAGCTGGAAACCACAGATTTAGGCCTAAAGGAATGTTTAATCCAAAAAATGAGATTTGCTGATGATGTACTCCCTCTCAGACCATCCTTCATCAGAACAGATTTGAAGAAATTATTTGCTTTATGTGACTTAAATGACAATGGATCCTCTGCAGTGAATGGGTGCCAGCAGAATGAGAGTCCAAACATAATCCACAGGACTCCAGTCCATCAGTTAATATTTTATGAAGCAAAAAACTGCATTTTCTCCTAATAAATCAGTCATTAAAATGAATTTCATTAATCTAAACTCACATTTTGACGACACCCATTCACTGTAGAGGATCCATTGGTGAGCAATTAATGTAAATGTCTCCAAATCCATTTCGATGAAGAAACTAAAGCTGTATAGTGTTTTCACGACACATCATCAATCATCAGTTTTATCTTGAATAGTTATTAGTACATGCTAATGTTGAAAATGTCTTTTCTTCAGTGATGCTTCACAGGTGTTCCAGAGAGAGGTTCTCCGCAGCAGAAGAAACAGTACTACTGTTGTTCGACCCAATGTGGTATGTAAAGGGTTGTTGCAGAATGCTGACCTATTATGTCCCTTTTTACAAAATGTAATATGACTCTCAGGTTCCCCCCAGAATGTGTCTCTGAAGTGTGAGCCCCAAATACCCCACAGATTATTTTATCATATCATATTTTGTAAATGCCCATTTTGAATGGTACCAGTTAGATAGATACTGCTACATTGTTGTCATTTGTGAAAACAAAATAGTGTCTTTGTGGGGGGAAACGTGCATATTAAGTGCTGTGCTTGTTTTTCTACTATTAGAGGTAATAGTAGTTATTACTATTGCTTATTTGGATGTTTGTGTTTTAGGTTCCATCTTCACCAGTACGTGTTCCTAGCACAAGACTGCAGAGGATCAAACAGGTACAAAGTTTGCATTAATGTACCGTGAAATGACTTTTCATAGCATGTCAGACTCACTACTCCCATATATGTGCATATGGGATTGTGTGCTGGAAAGTACATGCTAAAAGTAAATTTTGGAGTTCTCGCAAACCAACAGTCTTTCAGATTTAGACTGGTTGGTAGTACCGCAGTAAAACATGATTTTATAGACGTGTACAAAAAGCCACACTATTTGCTCATGTGGGGATTCTTCATTTACTTGTTTACTTGTAGGAAGAGGGTGTTGATGTGATGAACCGTGAAACTGCTCATGAACGGTAAGGGCTCACATCTGCTGAACCCCCAGGGCATTGGTTTTTCATTTATCAGCTGCTGACAGCAGGTTTTGTCTGTTTCCAGTGTTCATAACAATAGTTGACGGGTAAAGCTAAACGTGTGTTGTGCACACTGAAACGAGGGCTTCTATTAGACTGCTTGACTCTGGTTACTGGTTGGAGGGAATCATTTCTGTTTAGTGACACCTTTATTAATTTTCTCCTGTCTGTATCTATTTTTTTCTCCCATAATGTCAATTGATCTAGAGAGGTGCAGGCAGCCATGCAGATGAGCCAGTCTTGGGAGGAGAGTCTTAGTCTGGTAAGAACCTGGTTAAAAGAATAAAATAAAATGCCCTACTGTTCAAAAGTTTGAGGTCAGTAAGATTTTTGTTTTTGACATCAAACCCAAGGCTGCATTTATGTGATCACAAATTAAGTAAAATATGAAACGGTTAAGTATTAGAATTATAAAAACTTTTTGTATTTTAAAAGTGTAATTTTATTTCTTCGGTTCTCTTATTTCCAGGATACTATTGCATTCTTTTAAGGAGTCTTTTGTAGCATTATAAATGTTTTTGCTATCTCTGTTCTTGCCGAATGAAACTTAAACTTACTGACTTTTAAACGGGGTGTGTGTGTGTGTGTGTGTGTGTGTGTATAATATTTGGAAAATGCATAATTTAGGTTTTTAACCTGAATCTTTACAATTATTCTAACAGAAATTGAGACTATGTTCTCACTCGGAAGATATAATGATGCATGCAGTAGCTCTGTTGCTACACTTCCTCTTTCCCCTACTGATGGGATTGTGGAACAGAAAATGGATGCATGCTAGAAAAAAGCTCCTGGAGTTAACAGGGCCACCAGTCTCTCAAGAACAGACTGGATTGGTAGTATAATACTCCAACACTGCATTAGCAATCAAGTGGTTAATTAGTGGAGATGATGCTGTCATATTGGGTGTAGGGTATTTATATGGTTGTGCTTTGAATTTTTTATTTTTTTTTATAATAGAGTGATAATGATCTTGAGAAATCTTCATCGTCATCTCCGAAGCGGATTGATTTTGTGCCTGTGTCTCCTGCTCCTTCGCCCACCAGAGGGATTGGAAAGAAGGTATCTCTTCCCTTTTCTTTTTTTTTATTAAATGTGACCCTGGACCACTAACCAAGTAAATAAGCTTTCCATTGATGTATGGTTTATTAGGATAGGACAATATTTGATCGAGATACAAGTATTTGAAAATTTGGAATCTGAGAGTGCAGTGTACAGTGTATTTTTGGCTATTGCTACAAATATACCTGTGGTACTTATGACTGGTTTTGTGGTCCAGGGTCACAAATAACTTGCTGTATTGTTGTTGTTATTTAAGGCTTAATTCTTTGACTAACTACTTCTCTCTCTTCAATGAGCAGCAGTGTTTCTCTCCATCTCTTCAAATCCTGGTGACCAGTAATGGACTGACGCCCAGCCCTGTTCCCAGTCCAACACGCCGCTTCAGGTAAGTTCTATTCAGGAATCCCACCACAGTAGGAATGTTTTCTGTCAACATTAGGTGTAATTGTATAGGCAACTATAGTGTAGGATATCAAGCTGAGTGGCTGATGTCATTCTCATTGAAAATTTGCCCAGCAGGAGGAGTCAGAGCCCGATCAACTGCATCAGGCCTGGTATTCTGGGGCCTCTTAAACGTAAAAGTAAGTGAGCAATCATGACACTTTTTTCTTTCAATGTTGTTACAGCTTGTATTTTTCAAAGTTAAATCTTTTTGTGGATTCTCAGGTGAAATGGAGACGGAAAGCCAGCCCAAGAGACTCTTTCAGGGAACCACCAACATGCTGTCCACAGAGGCGTCTCACTTGCCTGAACTTAACACCTGGTGAGTTTTCACGGTGAATTTGTTTATCTTCGGAACACAAATCAAGATTTTATGAAATCTGAGAGCTTTCTGACCCTGCCTAGACAGCAGCTGTACTACCACATTCAAGGCCCAAAAAGGTAGTAAAAACATAATGGTTAAAATAATCCATGTGACATCAGCGTTTCAACTGTAATGTTATGAAGCTATGAGAATATTTTTTGTGTGCAAAGAAAACAAAAATAATATCTTTAATCAACAATTTATCTGTGTCCGGATTCGATGCATGTAAACCCTTTATCATAGAAGCTAAGTTTTCCCTTTACTTTTCCAGGATAAAATACAAGTGAAGACATGCAGTATCTCACAAAAGTGAGTACATGCCTCACGTTTCAGCAACCATTTTAGCGTATCTTCTCAAGGGACAATACTACAGAAATGAAACTTGGATATTTTAGAGTAGTCACATTGACTATGCTTGTATAGCAGTCAGTATATTTACTGTCCTCTGAAAATAACTCTACATACAGCCATTATTGTGAAAATAGCTGGCAACAAAAGAGAGTACACCCTAAGTGATAACATCAGTATGTTGTTTAACCATGCGAAGCCACATGTCCCATTCATCAGGTTTGTTTTTGTGCTTGACAGGACCATACAAAGTTGTGTATCTTGTATTGGAGCAGTTAAAATTTGGTGCTTTAAGTACAATTCTCTCATACTGACCACTTGAATGTTCAACATGGCACCTCATGGCAAAGAACTCTCTGAGGATTTGAGTATTAGAATTGTTGCTCTCCACAAAGATAGCCAAGGCTATTAGTTACACTACAGTGGTCAGGGTCATGCAGAGGTTTTCCAAGATTGGTTCCATTCAGAAGTTGAGCACTCGTTCTGTGCGTCAGGTGCAGAACCTGGCTTCAAAAAACAGATGCATGAGTTCTGCCAGCATTGCTCTAAAGGTTGCAGAAGTAGAAGGTCAGCTTGTCAGTGCTCAGACCATACACCACACACTGCAACAAGTTGGTTTGCATGGGTGCCATCCCAGAAGGAAGCCTCTTCTGAAGCTGGCTCACAAGAAAGCCCACAAACAGTTTGCTGAAGACATCCTGTCCAAGCGCATGAATTACTGGAACCTTGTCCTGTTGTCTGATGAGACCAAGATAAACTTGTTTGGCTCAGATGGTGTTCAGCATGTGTGACGATGTCTTGGTGAAGAGTACCCAGAAAATTGTGTCTTGCCTACAGTCAAGCATGGTTCTGGTAGCATCATGGTCTGGAGCTGCAGTTCATTGAGGGAAACATGGATTCCATTATGTACTGAACATTCTAAAGCAGAACATGATGCCTTCCCTCCAGAAGCAATGCCGAACGGCTGTTTTCCAACATTATAATGACCCCAAACACACCACTAAGATGACAGCTGCCTTGCAGAGGAAGCTGAAGGTGATTGGGTGGCCAAGAGGAGTGGAAGAGGATCCCAGCAACAACCTGTGTAGCTCTGGTCAATTCAATGCCCAGAATGATTAAGGCAGTGCTAGATAACAATGGTGCTAACACAAAATACTGACACTGTTGCCAGCTATTTTGACAATAATGGCTGTTATTTTTTTTTAAAGGACTGTGTGTGTGTGTATGTGTGTATATGTGTGTGTGTGTGTGTGTATATATATATATATATATATATATATATATATATATATATATATATATAAATAATAATAATAATAATAATATTATTACTGCTATACAAGCTGCACATCGACTAATCTAAAATAAATCCAAGTTTTATTTCTATAGTATTGTTCCTTGAGAAGATATACTAAAATGGTTGCTGAAATGTGAGGGGTGTACTCACTTTTGTGAGACACTGTATGTATTGTAATTTTACTACTGTAAAGTTGTATTTGTTTTACAGGAATTTATATTAAGGTAATAATATTTCTGTAATTGGTGTAATGTGTATAATTTTTAGTATTAAAGTTCCAGTTGCTAAGAATATATTTTGATTTGATCAAAAGTTTTTTTTTTTTTTTTTTTTTTTTTTTTTTTTTAAATATCTTCATAATTATTGTAACAATTTTAAGCACTGGTCTCACTCAGATGATATAATGATGCATGCAGTAGCTCTGTTGCTACACTTCCTCTTTCCCCTACTGATGGGACTGTGGAAGAGAAAATGGATGCATGCTAGAAAAAAAACTGGAGTTAACAGGGCCACCAGTCTCTCAAGAACAGACTGGATTGGTAGTATAATACTCCAACACTGCATTACCAGTCAAGTTGTTAATTAGTGGTAAAAAGGCTGTAATATGTCGTCATGCCCCTTATTTTGTGGTAGTGTTTCCCATGGTATTGTTTTTCAAAGTATTGTAGTGAAGTTTGAAATTTCAGAATTGTGGCAATGTTAGTGTCCCACTATGTTGATTATTCAATTACAAGAAAGTGAATATTCACTACTATTCATTTTGTTTTATTATTTTATTGACCGTTTGGTTAACTGCTTGAGAGAATTTGAAGCATTGGGTTGTTTGTTTGTTTGTTTGTTTGTTTTTTTTTTTTTTTTTTTTTTTTTTTTTTTTTTTTTTTATAAATTGTACAAACATTGTTGGAAAGGGTTCAAATACACACAAATGCTGAAAAACCAAAGAATTTGTTTCTGAAGAACAGTGGAGAGTTAAACTGTTCAGTAAACTTTTGACCTCAGCTGTAACACTGGCTTAATTGCTTGGGAGCACAAAACTGTCTAGCTTAAAATAGCCTAAAAATACTAAACACTTATTTTTATGTATTCCAGCTGTGAAAAGGGACTTGTTTGTAACATGCTCTCTGCTTGTGTCTCTCCAGCAGCCTGTCTCCAGATCTTCTGGATGGGAGTCTCAGTAGCGTCGGCTCTTCCTCAGATTCGCCCGCCAAGATGGAAGGAGTGTCACCCTCCTCCAGTAACTCTCCTCTCACGCCCCTTCAGGACCTTTCCCCTAAGTGATGAGCATCACAGACATCAGAGGAGGACTGGGCCGCTTCTCAGGCCCTCTTCCACCTATTTTTTACTTTTTCCCAATGCCTTCCCAAAATGTCTTTTTAGTTGTTGTTTTTGTTTTCCTGAATTGTCCTGTAATGTTACATTGTGAAGTGAAGCAAGAGAGTGTTTTGTGTGGGACAGACTCTAAGGGCATGGAGAGACTGGATGTTTTTTTTTGCATCAGCTGCTATAAATAGATGTAAAACATGGTGTATAGATCTGTATCAAAGCGAAGGACGTTGCAGAGGAGGATTTAGTTTTTTGTTTTGGTTCCCTAATGGGGCAATTATATTTTGATAACGCTTCGAGAAGAGAGAAAAAAAAATCTGTAAACAGGAGAACAACTACAGGCACGTTCTTTGATTTACAATCTCGGCTTGCCAACCGGTATTGTGTATGAGAGTTTAACTTATTTTTTTGCTTTTATTTGTATGTAAGTATGTACATAAGATTCACGGCACAATGTGCAGAGGCAAAGCGCTCGACCGGCAAACTGACAGTTCTGCCTCTTGTGGAGTTTTATTAGTGGTGCAACTGCACTTTAAAAGGGGCAAAATTTCATTTTGGGCTTTGTTCTGTTCAGGAATTGCCTTTTCTTGATTTTCAAGTAGGTGGAGGATGTGTTTTTCAGAGCTTGGCACTTCATTCTCTGTTAGAATGATATTATGGTTGCTGTACACAACTACTGCAGATGGGATTTAATATTGCAGCTGACGGTAACCACTAAATCCTTGATTTGAACACTACAGAGAAACTAAACTGCCTGTGTTGATGTTTGTCAACCTCTAAAATCATTTTCATAGCTTTCAGAGAATGGAGCAAAACATCCGGGCTGTTGAATGATGTCCATTGTATGTTTTTACTTTTCCGCACAGTGGCTTTACCCCGTTTCTGTTATTCAAGAAAGATCTGGAGGAGAAGTTTCAGCAGATTTAAAAGATATTTCAATGTTTTCCAGAGGCTATGACACATTTGGCAATTTAAAATGAGCAGAAGTGCAAAAAAATGAAACCCTCCCAACAAAAATGTTATTTGTGGAGTTTTAAATGTAATCTACTGATAGTGAAATGGTGTGCCATTAAATTTGTAAATAAGAGAAATGTACAACTGTAATTGTAGTTCTTTGTTTGGGGCTGTAGTTACTTTAGGAAATAGTATTTTCTTTTGTAAATGGCTTTCTAAATTTCAATCAAAGAAATTACTTTATTTCCTCAAGCATGTTATGATGTATCATAAATTCGTACATTTTTCTGTGCAAGGAATTGATTGTAAAATATATATTTTTTCATTTCAGTGAATTGAGAATATATATTTTTTTTTTCATATAAAAGTGACACACCGCAGTGTAAATCTTTCTGAATGTCTTTGCAAACAAAAGTACAGTGATTGGGTCATGTAGATCCAGATTCTGTCCTGTAGTGATGGGTGGAGTGTATTTGTAGTTTGCTTTGGTGTGTTTTTTTTTTTTCTCTCTAATTTTTTGTCAAATTCTTTATTTAATGCTTTTACTCTGTCCTTTCGATTCATGCCGTACTTTTAAAGCCTGTGCACGTGAACTCTGCTGAGGAAGACCGAGTGCTGTCTTGAGGACGTGTAGTTGTGCTCTGTTCTCTTTCTGAACAAATCTTGTTCCTGTCATTTCAGAGACTTCCAGATGTCAGAAATAAATTATTTGTCCAGCCATTTTGTGGCCTTGTCTTGTGATGCCAAATTTAGTGTGGTTATTGTCTTAAACTCAGTGGTCCAAAAATGAATCTTCTGCCATTAATTACTCACCCTCGTGTTGTTTCCAACCCACAAGGCTTTTGTTCATCTTCGGAACACAAATTAAGATATTTTTGATAAAATCCGAGAGCTTTCTCACCCTGTATAGACACAAACGCAACTGCTATTTTCAAGGCCTAGAAAGACAGTAAGGACGTTATTAAAATGGCCCACATGACATCAGTGGTTCAACCTTAATTTTATGAAGCTACAAGAATGCTTTTTGTGCGCAAAGAAAACGAAATCAACAACTTTATTACCACGATGCGTGTGTATTCCTCTGCTTGTAAACGAGGGTCAGAAATTAACTTTACCATTAAGAGACAGTATTTGCCCCCTGGATTTGATTTCCAATGGGTATTTTTACATATGTGAGGGCAATTATTATTATTATTATAAAACCCATATGTTTAATGTCAAATACTTAAATTTACCCAATTACTTTAATCAATGTTTAAAACTGACTGTTTAAAATTGTATCTAAGTCACATGTTAAAAACAGGAGCTCATAGGGCTTCAATGTTATGAAGCCCTTATTGATCTTTGTATTGTAATAATGGTTGTTAATATCAATATAGCAAACAAAAACGATTTTGTTTCATTTTGGAGACAGAAAAACATGTCAGTCCATAATGTTTTAGGCAAGTCTAGCATAAGTTATGCAAAATTCTCGTTTATAATCACTGCAGCTACGAAAGTAACCTTTTATTTACATCGTATCTGCACTGTTGTTTACAATAAGGGAATTCACCAGTGTTCGCACTCATCAACAGCTCCTGCGTTTTTAGCGTTGATTATTCTAAACGCCTCTGATTGGCCAATGCGTTCCTAAGTTCAACAGAAACGCGTTTGATTGGTTATACGGCTCAAGGACGAACAAAACAGGGCATACACGTGGGCGAAGCTTTGCTCCTTTGTCTCTAAGTAATGGGGCATTTTTGCTACAAGCCCTCATTAACTCTGTGTCATGGTACTCTCATTGAGGCTCTGCAGAGACTGTTGAATAAAGTCGTTTTTGTTTTCTTTGCGCACAAGAAGTATTATGAAGCTTCATAAAATTATAGTTAAACCACTGACGTCACATCTTTCTGGGCCTTTTGAACTTGTCAATTAGCTTGCGTTGCTGTCTATGCAGGGTCAGAAAGCTCTCCGATTTCAAAAGAAATATCTTAATTTGTCTTCCAGAGATGAACCACGGGTTTGAAACGACATGAAGGTGAGTAATTAAAGATGGAATTTTCATGTTTAGGTGAACTAACGTTAACCCTTCAACTATTTCTGTTTTTTAAAGTCTCTTATGCTCACTGAAGCTGCATTTATTTGATCAAAACCGGCCAAAGTAGTAATAAAATATTATTCCAATTGAATTGAACATAACTGTTTACTGTTTGAATATATTTCGAATGTCATTTATAACTGAGAATACTTCTCAGCATCATTACTTCAGTCTTCAGTGTCACATGATTCTTCAGAAATCATTTTAATATACCGATTTGCTGCTCTAGAAACATATCAATGTTGAAAACAGTTGTGCTGCTCTTAGATGAATAGAAATGCAAAAGAACAGCATTTATTTGATCTTTTTAAACATTATAAATGTTTTTTTCCCTGTAACGTTTGATCAAGATAATGCTGAATACACAGTGCCTTTGCGAAAGTATAAGTCATTTTTTCCCCATGTTTTATGTTGCTGCCATATGTTAAACTGTTTTAAATTACTTTTTCCCCACATGAATCTAAACTCCATGCACCATTCAAAGCAAAAACAGAATTGTCACAACTTCATAAATGTATTAAATGGAAAAACACTGAAATAAGTACATTGCATAAGTATTCATACCCCTAACTCAGTATTTAGCTGAAGCACCTTTACAGCCTTAAGTCTTTCTGGGTCAAGTCAAGTCACCTTTATTTATATAGTGCTTTTTACAATACAGTTTGTGTCAAAGCAACTTTACATTATCAAATAGGAAGGTAATATACCAATAATGCGAAAAAGAAACTGTAAATATTTTAGTTTAAGGAATTTAACCAATAATTCCAAATTAATAAATTAATTGTCCCCAACTGAGCAAGCCATAGGCGACAGTGGCAAGGAACCAAAACAGATGGAGAAAAAAACACCTTGGGAGAAACCAGGCTCAGTCGGGGGGTCAGTTCTCCTCTGACCAACATACAAGCAGTTTATACCTGTAGAGGTGGTCTATATGTGCTGACCCACCATCTGGATACGGACTGGATCAGTGAACTCTAGTGACCATCTGATCAGGATACAGACTGGATCTGACCTCGGAATAAGCAGGAGACAGACTAATATTAGCGTAGATGCCATACTTCTTATGATGCAACGAGTGCATCAGGTGTTTTGGGAAGTGTTCCCGGTTCCGGTTGACCTAATTAATGCAGCCTAACAATCCTTTAACAGATTTGAATTTAGAAATGTTTAAATGTGTTATGTGTAAGCCAGGTGGGTATGATCCAACAAGATTTGCACATCAACATTTGCATTTATCTGTCATTCTTCACCTCACTACTTCACCTCTCAAGCTCTGTCAGCTTGTATGGGGTCTGGCAGACATTTTCAGGTTTCTCCAGAAATGACCACAGAATCTTGTTTCTCACAGTCTGAGGGTCCTTTAGGTGCTTTTTATTTGCAAATTCCAAGTGTGTTTTCATGTGTCTTCACTGAGGAGAGGATTGGGTCTTGCCACACCACCATAAAGTCCAGATCTGTGGAGAGTTGCAGTGATGTTTGTCTTTCTGCAAGTTTCTCCCATCTACCCAAATGATCATAGAGCTCAACTAGAGTGACCATCAGGTTCTTGGTCGCCAGTCTAACCAAAGCCCTTCTCCATAAATTGCTTAGTTTGGCCAGGAGGCCAGCTCTAGGAAGAGTCCTGGTTGTTTAAAAAAATTTCCATTGAGGGTAACAGAGACTATATGCTTCTGTGAAACTTCAGTGCAGCAGATTTTTATTTTTTTTTCCCCCAGATTTGTCAGTGCGACATTATGCTATCCTGTCTGTGAGCGCTACAGGCAGTTTTTTCTTCTTTTTTTTTTTTACCTCAGGACTTGGTGTTTGCTGATAAGCATGCTCAACTGTTAGACCTTTTATTAAGAGGTGTTTGCCTTTTCAAACCATACCCATTCAATTGAATTTGCAACAGGTTAACTTCACTCAAAGTGTAGTAACATCTACAAGCAATATGACTGCTCCTGAGCTACAGTAAGAGATAAGGGTATGGATACTTGCACAATGGAATCATTTAAGATTTAAGTTGTAATAAATTTGCAAAGATGTTGAAAAACTGTTTGGTTTTGATGTATGGAGTGTAGATTGATGTGGAAAAAAACTAAATTTAATGCAGTTTAACATAAGGCAGCAACATAATATAAAATGTGAAAAAAAAAAATGAAGGGGTATGAATACTTTCGCAAGGCACTGTACTAATAAAATATAACTAACCCAAAACCATGCATTATATTACCGTGCGTAATATAGAAACTAGTTATGAAGGGGTTTCTAATAAAGTTTTTGACAGAGAGGAAGGAAAGAGCCATTAATGTTTAAACTTGTTCTTCTATCTGTCGTAAATGATATAAATAAAACATATCAATTTAAAACAAGCTGAATATAAACATTGTATTACTGCCAGTTTACTGGCTGTGTAATCCTGTTTCCTCTACCATTTCCAAACATTACACTAAACTAATTGAAAAACAAGTCAGTTTTCAGGAGTTCAGAAGTAAATGCTCTATTTTTCCCTGAGATGAATCAGCTTCTTTCTAAACAAACATTTATCACACTCAAGTTATATATTGCTTCTAAAGCCGAGTGAACTGTGATTCAGAAACTTACTACCAATACTTTAGAACATAAAACTGTTTCTTGGAAATGCTTTTAACAATCAATTTTCTTTATTTGATGTGGCATCTATAGAGATTACTGTGCACAAGATTTAAGCAGTGGACAAACATCAGAACATAAAAAGCCATTTTCAGTCTTGAGAGAAGCAACAAAAAGCCACAGACACCGAATATGACGTATAACAACACATTTAATTTAATGTATTCATGTTCCTCTACACCCCCTCCCACTTAACATAATAGTCAGCCGGATTCAATGCCAGCTCAGTCAGTTTTCAGCCTGTAAACACAGAACGCTCCCCCTCCCCTCGCCCATGGATCTTCATTGTGTCTGTGAGTTTACGATGATCATTTAAGAAGTTAGTTCCTGTTTATAGGGAGTTTCTCAGACGTGCTTCCTCTCCATCCTCACAACCCTCCCGGCTGTGTTAATGTCCATATCTCCCCTCTTCATCGTCTTAGTTCCTTTCAGCAAGATTGTTTCCAAGAGCACTTCAAGTGCGCAGAATAACCATTGTAAGAAGACCTGTGCGACATGACAAAGACCCATGAAGTGCAGAAGAAAATAAACGTTTGGAGTATGATTGATTTTTTTTGTGCAACTCACCTAAAACATAAGCAGCTACAAGTTTCTTGTTAACACTTAAGTGGAGGTAGACAGGCACTGTGGATTCCTGCTCTCCCAGAGTCGGGAGCATAAGGGCCGCCATACACACCAGGCCTAAAAGGACAGTGAGGAGGCTGGGACCCCCAGATGCTGTACGGCTCTCTGTGCAAACACAGAAAAAGGAAGAAGCAGATGATTTTAAAATGAAAGCAAACCACCAAACAATAAAAAAAAAAATACAGCTCTCTGACTCCACCCAGTGGGTGAAATAGTTAACAGCAACAGCTTTACTAGAGCTTGGTAAGGCCTAAAGCTAGCAACAAAAAAAGTTAATTTTTTTAGTTATATTAGAGCAGTATCATAGCTTTAATTTTTATTTTTGTGAAGCAAAAGGTTTAAAATTGTTTGGAAAAAATGGAAAAACTTGTACATTAGTTAATTTGTTAATGTTAACAAACAATAAACTACATTTAATACAGTATTTATTCATCTTTATTTTAATCTTAAATAATTGTTAATTAATTGTTTGTTTGTGTTAACAACTTTAGATTTTAATAATGCAGTAGTAAAGCTGAAATTATCATTAACTAAGATTAATAAATGCTGTAGAAGTATTGTTCATTCTTAGTTCGTCAACTAATGTAGTTAACCAATGTTAACAACTAATGAACCTTAAAAAAAACTGCATTACTTCTAGTAAATCTAAAAAAGAAAAAAAAAAGAAATATGTATTGTATGTGCAAAGGAAAAATTGTAAAGACAATTTTACATTATATATGTAAAATATAAATATGATTTCCAGTTAATATAAAACTCTTAATTTTTCTGACAAAATGAAGAAACCTTTAGACCTTACTTATTTCTTTAAAACAATTTTATTTTTTAAAGAAACAAATCTAAAAACTTACCATGTAATAAAAAGTATTACTTCTAGCAAAATAAAAAATACATTGCTAAATTTAAATTAGTAAAGAAAATAAAACTTGTATTTTTGAAAAATGTGTATTTTCTTTAGTATATATATATATATATAACTATATATATATATATATATATATATATATATACACATATTCTAAAGAAAATACACATTCTATATATATATATATATATATATATATATATATATATATATATATATATATACATATATACATATATACATATACATATACACACACACACCACCAGTCAAAAGATTTTTTTTATGTTTTTTAAAGAAGTCTCTTCTGCTTACCAAGCCTGCATTTTTTTTTTTTATTCAAAAGTACAGCAAAAAAACAATAAAAATTGTGTAATATTTTTACTATTTAAAATAACAGCTTTTTATTTAAATACATTTAAAATGTAATTTATTCCTGAGATCAAAGCTAATTTATCTGAAATCAAAAGCTTTTGTAACATTATACACTGTACCATTTTTTTATTTGGAAAGAAGTTAATCTTTTATTTAGAAAGAATGCTTTAAATTGATGACAGACATTGAAATGAAAGATGTATACATAAAGATTTCTATTTCACATAAATGAACTCTATTCTTTAAAGAAACCAGAAAAAATTCTACTCAGCTGTTTTCAACATTATAATAATAAGAAATATTTTTTTGAGCAGCAAATCAGAATATTAAAATGATTTCTGAAGGATCGTGTGACTCGAGTAATGACGCTAAAAATTCAGCTTTGAAATCACAGGAATAATTTACATTTTAAAATATATTCAAATAGAAAACAGTCATTTTAAATAGTAAAAAATAATTATAAATTGTACTGCTTTTGCTGTACTTTAAAAAAACTTACTGTTCCAAAACTTTTTGACTGGTAGTGTACAAACACATGAATCAATACCAGTAGAAGCCAAGTACATGAATTCATGTTGAGTATAAAATGCACCTGTCTGGAATGCAGTCTGCTCAAAGAAGACTCTGTCAGCAAGCTGCTCTTTCATCCTGCGCTCCTCTTCCTGGGGCCGGACCTGGGGCTGCTCCTGAGCAGCGGAGGGCAGCAGAGTGGCCATCACTTCCTTCCTGCCCAAAGCCTTCCTCTGACTCTGCTCAGACACCTGCAGCCGGAACTTATCAATCACCCCATAATGACAGGCCCGCACATCCCTATGGCGGATCACGCTGTTTGGCGAAAACCACATGACATGGAAGGATTACGAAAGGCCTAAACAAATTCAATTCTGATTTAAATATTTAAAGTGCAAGACCAGCAAACTTACATATCCACGCAGCATTGCGGTTTAACAGCACCAGTGGCATCCACCACGGCATATTTGTTTGGCGCTGTGCACAAAACTGATAAAACAAATAACAGTAAGAAAGGAAGGACCACTACAATACACTACAGTTGATAAAATAAAACGTATGACTCACCTTTGAATTTAAGCGCAAACTCATAAGGGTTGTAGAGGGTGAGCACCTGCTTATGTGAAGCCTGCTCATCTGCGTAGAACACCAGCTCGGTGGGGAACACAAACACTGGAAGGCTTCCCTCCACTAGGTCAGGCTGCCGACTCTGCTGCTGCATTGGCTCCAGCTGAGCTCACGTCCTCCTCCCTTTATTGTATTCCCACTCCGTCTCTGAGCTGAAACGGTGCAGAGATCCAGTTCTAAATGCAGACAGTTCAGCTCTTTGGCAGCATGACGTTCACCTCTGAAATTACAGAAATGGGGCCGTTTAGATATACTCTGCCAGTCAAAAGTTTTTAAACAGTAAGATTTTTTTTATGTTTTTTTTTTTTTTTTTTAAAAAGTCTGTTCTGCTCACCAAGCTTGCATTTATTTGATTCAAAGTTTAGCAAAAATTTTCACATTTTTAAATATTTTTAGAATTTAAAATAATTGCTTTCTATTTTAATATATTTTAAAATGTAATTTATTCCTGTGATTTCAGTGCTGAATTTTAACATCATTACTCCAGTCACATAATTCTTCAGAAATCATTCTAATATTTTTGCTGCTGAAAAACATTTATTATTATTATTATAACGTTAAACAGCTACGTAGTTTTTTTTGATGAATAGAAAGTTCAAAAGAACAGCATTTATCTGAAATAGAAATATTTTGTAACATTATAAATGTCTTTTTCATCACTTTTGATCAATGTAAAGTATCCTTGCTAAATAAAAGTATTCATTTCTATATATTCTTTCACAAACATTATACTGACTTCAAGCTTTTGAATGGTATAGTGTATAATGTTACAAAGCTTTTTATTTCAGATAAATGCTGATCTTTGTATTCATCAAAGAATAAATATACTCAACTGTTTAAATATACAGGTCCTTCTCAAAAAATTAGCATATTGTGATAAAGTTCATTATTTTCTGTAATGTACTGTTAAACATTAGACTTTCATATATTTTAGATTCATTACACACAACTCGAAGTAGTTCAAGCCTTTTATTGTTTTAATATTGATGATTTTGGCATACAGCTCATGAAAACCCAAAATTCCTATCTCAAAAAATTAGCATATTTCATCTGACCAATAAAAGAAAAGTGTTTTTAATACAAAAAAAGTCAACCTTCAAATAATTATGTTCAGTTATGCACTCAATACTTGGTCGGGAATCCTTTTGCAGAAATGACTGCTTCAATGCGGCGTGGCATGGAGGCAATCAGCCTGTGGCACTGCTGAGGTGTTATGGAGGCCCAGGATGCTTCGATAGCGGCCTTAAGCTCATCCAGAGTGTTGGGTCTTGCGTCTCTCAACTTTCTCTTCACAATATCCCACAGATTCTCTATGGGGTTCAGGTCAGGAGAGTTGGCAGGCCAATTGAGCACAGTAATACCATGGTCAGTAAACCATTTACCAGTGGTTTTGGCACTGTGAGCAGGTGCCAGGTCGTGCTGAAAAATGAAATCTTCATCTCCATAAAGCTTTTCAGCAGATGGAAGCATGAAGTGCTCCAAAATCTCCTGATAGCTAGCTGCATTGACCCTGCCCTTGATAAAACACAGTGGACCAACACCAGCAGCTGACATGGCACCCCAGACCATCACTGACTGTGGGTACTTGACACTGGACTTCAGGCATTTTGGCATTTCCCTCTCCCCAGTCTTCCTCCAGACTATGGCACCTTGATTTCCGAATGACATGCAAAATTTGCTTTCATCCGAAAAAAGTACTTTGGACCACTGAGCAACAGTCCAGTGCTGCTTCTCTGTAGCCCAGGTCAGGCGCTTCTGTCGCTGTTTCTGGTTCAAAAGTGGCTTGACCTGGGGAATGCGGCACCTGTAGCCCATTTCCTGCACACGCCTGTACACGGTGGCTCTGGATGTTTCTACTCCAGACTCAGTCCACTGCTTCCGCAGGTCCCCCAAGGTCTGGAATCGGTCCTTCTCCACAATCTTCCTCAGGGTCCGGTCACCTCTTCTCATTGTGCAGCGTTTTCTGCCACACTTTTTCCTTCCCACAGACCTCTTGCTTGAGGGTGTCAATGATGGCCTTCTGGACAGCAGTCAGGTCGGCAGCCTTACCCATGATTGCGGTTTTGAGTAATGAACCAGGCTGGGAGTTTTTAAAAGCCTCAGGAATCTTTTGCAGGTGTTTAGAGTTAATTAGTTGATTCAGAAGATTAGGTAAATAGGTAAATTAGGTAAATAGCTCGTTTAGAGAACCTTTTGCTAATTTTTTGAGAATTTTGGGTTTTCATGAGCTGTATGCCAAAATCATCAATATTAAAACAATAAAAGGCTTGAACTACTTCGAGTTGTGTGTAATGAATCTAAAATATATGAAAGTCTAATGTTTATTAGTACATTACAGAAAATAATGAACTTTATCACGATATGCTAATTTTTTGAGAAGGACCTGTAGTTAATAATAAAAATGTTTCTTAAACAGCAAATCAGCATATTAGAATGATTTCTGAAGCATCATGTGACACTAAAGACTGGAGTAATGATGCTGAAAATTTAGCTTTGCATCACAAGAATAAATTACATTTTAAAATATATAAAAGAAAACAGTTCCTTTAATTATAATATTATTTTACAATATTACTGCTTTTATTGTATTTCTAATTAAATAAATGCAAAAGAAAAGCTAAATGCAAATAAAGAAACTCAACTAACTATATAATTGTGCACAGCTAAGATAACAAAAAGAAAACACTTCCCATATCAGCCTTGACGTCAAAGGCTGCACATTCTGAAACTGTAAATGTATTTTGGCAGAGATTCATCTGTCAACTTGGTATAAGCAGATAAACTAGACAGATACCAACAAGAACAGACTTTGACAAGCACTCAAGTGCAAAACTGTTTTAAATATTGATGGAAATATTTCATTTTCATTTTTTGTTGCAGTGAATTATCAGCCGTTTTTTAAATTATCAGCAATTATTCCATGTGTCATGTTAATAATTTATCATGTTGTAAGGCTTATGCTGTTCATGTCAATATTTGATCTGAAATTTTTTTGTACAATAAACAACTTTAGTAGAGCGCTGAGCAAACTGACATCAAATCCTAAAACAAAACCAGCTGCAGACTAACGCAACAGAAGGTTTAAATAAATTACCTCTGACAGCATGAGTAAGTCTAAGTAACAACAGTTTCTCTCAGATTTATTTCTGGCATGAAAATAATAAAATTATGCTTCAGAAACAAGGAGTAAACATGCTCTCGCAAAAAGGATAAACATTTTTACATAATAAAAATAATAGATTTCCTAATCAATGTGCCTCAGTGTACATCATAATGCTATATAACATGTTGTCATGCCTATGAAGTTAATGGTAATATTAGTAAATCCCATGTTTGATTTGACGGACGTTTTGTACAACTTGTACAGTGCTGGGCAACTTGACAAAATCTGTCATAAAACAAAAGCAGCTGAGAGCTACTGCAACATGATGTTTAAATACATAACAAACTACATGAATAAATCAGTAACAACAATTTCTCCCAGACTTATTTTTGGCATTAGGAATAATCAAGGATGCTTCAGAAGTGTGAATTAAACACAAGCATTAACCGAAAAGCTGTTGTTTATATATAAAAAACCTTTTGAACTTAACTGCTAATATAGATGTGCAGGTAAATAAAATGAAAGACACGTGTCAATATAATCTAATAATGATGTCAATAATGACTAATGGATGATGGCCAAGATCTCTACAAAAACAAGCTCCTGCCTCCACGTGGCTAGTCATGTGACCATGTTTATTGAATTCGTCTGAAACTCAAGGATTTCGCAACACGAGCTAAAGCAATAAATAAATAACGTCAAACTTAACCGTCTAACATCATACTAGTGAGGTCAATGACACAGCATGACAGCTGGCAGATATAAGGACGTCTGCTCTCAAATATCAGTCTAGAGATGAATTTATCTCGGTTTTGCTTATGTCAGATAAATACACCGAACAGGCACTTAAGAAAAATACTCCTGAACTAAAAACCGAACCCTCAGTAAGTGTCCTCTGTATAATACTCAAATCCTCATCAAACGATTGATGTCTGCGTAGAGCAGATCGAATAACATCCTGGCGGACCTTTTGTCCTCTTCAAGGCTATTGTGTTTTGCTGACTATTAGCAGAGATCGCTATATGTAACATGACATTCATATTTTAACACATCTATACATTAAAGTGTCAATCTGCGACCGCAAATCTCGAGATGTCAAGTATTCCTTATCACGTACAACATATTTGCTTGTCTAATGTTAAACTAAATTCAAGAACGATATCAGCATCTACCTGAAATATGATTAGCAAATGCTGTCATTTCAGTTACTAGCCACTAAATAAGACGATCCGTTTGCAAATATTGTTACTGGTTAAAATAATTAAGTAGACATGAAATTCAGTATTGTTCACTAGATGTACTGGATGTTGACGTATTGCTGGTATGGTTAACCTATAATCATGCTAGCATAACAATATGGCAAAAGCGATATAACGCAGCGTTTAATATCACATTATTCAATGTCGTTATTTAAAGAGGTAGGTATATCGAAAACAATTAGAAAACATGTATATTTACCTCGCTCCCGTTTACCGTTTAACGATATTTATTTCAAATCCCACCCCGTTTCCTTTTTCTTTGTCAACAATACGCTGCAAAGCGCGCGGTGATTGCTGGGATACTGGAGGGCTTCAGGAATTCCGCCAAAGTCCTCTATGACGTCATTGCGTTTCGCAAATGTACTTTCTGTTATTCATAGTATTTTTTTCTCTGTAAATGTGTTTTTAGAAGATAAATGATGAAAATCCGTATTTTGTTTTGTATGTCTAAAACTTGACTTCAGTTTGGGTGACCGTTTTACCTGTTATGAAAAATTCTTAAAGGGACAGTTCACTTTCATTGCATCTTTTTGCAGTTTAAATGTCATGTCAACTATTGTGTGACCCTGAACCACAAAACCAGTCACAAGGGTCATTTTTTGACATTTAGATATATAAATCACCTGAAACCTAAATAACTAAGCTTTTCATTTATGTATGGTTTGTTAGAATAGGACATTTGGCCGAGATACAACTATTTGAAAATCTGGAATCTGAGGGTGCAAACAAATCAAAACATCGAGAAAAGCAGCTTTAAAGTTGTCCAGATTAAGTTCTTAGCAATATATATTATTAATCAAAACGTCTTTATATATTTATTTACAAAATATCTTCATGGAACATTCTTTACTTAATATCCTAGTGATTTTTGGCATAAAAAAATCACTAGGATATCTATAATTTTGACCCATACAATGTATTTTTGGCCAAGTCATCCCCATGAAATCAAAATTGCAGTTTTTTAGCTTTAGTACAAATATGTTAGCCGTAAGATTATCTAAAAGATAAAACAATGACAAAATTCTCATTTATAAGATATAAGCATTCAAAACTTACAGTCTCTATCTTCCAACAATATGGATCAGCGATTTTGATGACATCAAACTTTCTGTCCAATCAAATGCTCTCTAGAATCCAAAGAGTCCCATCCCCTAGAATGTAAATAGATGCTGAAGCTGTGGCTGAATTCTTTTGGTCAAAGAATTCGTATTTTCTGTATGGTGAATGACACATATTGAGGATAGGGAACGATTCAGACGATGTTAATATGCTTTCGATTGTGGGCGAAAAGTCTTATTTCGCATTGTCATGTGAACCACTGCAGCACACGCAGTCTGCTTTGGTCCAGAGACACGAATGCATGAAGCGAATTATATGCACGAGTCGGGACAGATCACAAAAACACATCGTAATCATTTGAATTCTAACACTGTCAAATGCGGCTTTACCGAGCTTAACGCCTCTGGCCCAAAACTGTGATGTAAACGAAACGTATTGGCTATGTAAAGAAGGGGGCGGGACTGCTTGTTATGTCCCGACCTGCCTTCCTGTTTTAGTTGAAATGACATCAACGCAGAATCTTGTTTCAAAGCATTTCAGTGGACCTTTAAGACTTTAAGGTTGTGTGGTCCTGGGTCACATTTGTATTTTTAGGTAAACTGTCCCTTTAAGGTTTGACAGCAAAGCTGAAAGAAGGCATTTCCTTAAAACAAAAACATTTTACCTATAGATGTTAGCTAATGAAAGCACAGGAAACCACTAAATAACAATTTTTTTTTTTTTTTTATGAAAAAACAATGCATCAAACTTGACAGCATGTATGTCGCCTGTTTAGCTTATTAAACTAAACAACTCATCCTAAAGAAACCTGCACGCCCTTTAGAATGAAAGCTCATTCACACGGCAAATATCCACCACCGCCTTTTTAGGGCACAGCCCATAATCAAAACATTTGTGACCGCTTGCACACATTTGCACATTGAGCAAATTTAAAGAAAATGTTAGACTACAGAGAAATGAAAACAGGAAGAACAACATGACGACCTTTATAAAAAAAAACCTCTCAAGGGACACGCATGCACTTCATGAATGAACAACAGTCACAGTTTCACTTTAAAGATGTATCCTTTGTTGTGAACCAGGATACCAAGGGCTATATCAAACAGAAACCGTGTGGTAGTCGAATATGCTCTGCAATATGGTGATCTTATGTTTGGGATAGTTCTCCAATGACACGTTTCTCACGCTGCCTGGATCATCTGAGATGTAGTTATGTAAAAATGCGGCTGAACGATTATAATAAAGGGTGCTGTGTGATCGGCACTTGCTCACAGGCGATATCCTGCGGATATTAAAACACCCTAGCAAGCCAAGCTAGCTTTCGTGCAGGGCAAATATATCATCTCAGATGCCTGTGCATTTATCGCAGCACGTTCAGTGTGTGGGATTATGGTGAACAGGACTGCCTAGCAGGTACGTCCCTTTCTGACATTCACAAATTCAAAGGGCATGTGCGGCGAGGCTCCACGGAAACCGAGGAGCGCGATTTAGGAGGAGCCAGCGCCTGACAACGCTGCTTTTCCTCTCGCGTCTTGTCACGGTCTCGGGCGGATTGTTGGGTTAACATGGCGCTTGCCGATACTCTCACGAAGGAGATAAACAAGAGGAGGGGAAAGCGGACTAGGATGGATTTCTCCATGGTCAGAGGGAGGCACAATTATTATAAAAATCACACAGAACCCAAGCTACTCCCCACCCCCACCAAGACAGCCAGACTAGGATCAGACGAGGAGGGGTCGCCCTTTATACACTATATAGATTTCAAATGAACTCTGATAGCTTGTTAAATCTGTCTAACACAGAGTACGATAGCAAAATCAGCCATTTAAAGACCAAGCAAAGCGCCTGGATGACACACAATATCTCCGTCCTCCCGCTCGACCTCCGTCCGCTCTAGCGAGCGCGGAGAACTGAGAGCGGATAAGAGGAATTCCACGACCTCATTGCATATTTATAAGAGAGTGGGCGTGGCTTCGCGGCTCGGCTCAGCCAATGGCGTGGCAGCGGTGGGGCGAAGGCGTTTCGGTCTGTTCGGAAGAGAAGTTCTCTAACAGCGCGATCCCAGCACTGCTCAGAAAAGACAGATAGAGAATCAGGCGGCTGCAAAGGGTGGCAGTACGACCCTCTTTTGGGGGGGTCTGATTCTAACAAAATATATACACACATATATGCATGCCCAGGGCCGCAAGATAGGTCATATGCCGACTGTAGATATTTGAGCAACCATCTAGAGGTGTATCTATACATTTCAAAATGCCTATTTTACTTTTTCTGATAGACACGTCCGCTTCTATGAATCAGCGCACTTATTTGGGTACGACGTATCTGGACATTGCTAAAGGCGCGGTTGAGATCTTTATGAAGGTAAAGCATAATTTTACCCCGACTTTTTCAGCTTACTGTTGTACCTTGTTGGAGTTAAGGATCCCTATGACAGGATCAGTTGAAATGAATGTTTATTGTTTGGTTTTCTTTAACAGCTGCGTGCCCGAGACCCGGCTAGTAGAGGCGACAGGTACATGCTAGTTACATTCGATGATCCACCATACGGCGTAAAGGTAAATAAATACTACTAAATTGTGCTTGTATGTGGTTAAAGCGGAGATATTGTTCTGACAGTGAGACTCTACTGTCCCTCTGGTTCGTAGCATCGGGTCGGGCGGCCTCCCGGTGACGAAAACGGCTAATTTTTGTTAAAATATCCGCAGACCCGGAGCAGCGCAGCCTCTGAACATGGCGGACATTTTGCTTTTGTGTTGGGAAAGCTCTCGAGCGCTGAGATGGAGGCGGAGAGATTTATTATCCACTGTGACGTAGCGCATGACGCGTTCACGGGCCAACTCGGTCCGGATTGGACAAGCAGCCTGCCCTCTGTCCCGTGCCCTCCTCTCGCATTCGCATTGGCCACTGTAGCCTGAGCAAATCAACACGATTTGATTTGTGCAACAGCCATCAATAAGCAAATGAGGAGATGCTTTGCAGGTTTGCCTTGCTCTTTACGAGAGAAAGAGGGGGAGACGCTTGTAAGTTGCCCTTGAAAACAAGCATCAACTTCCTTCCCTCTCTACTCCTAGTACATTCACCTCCCTCCCATTCATATTTAAGATTCCCAAACCCTAAACAGGTGAAGGGTAATTGAGTAAGCTGTGCACCACGTGCCTGTCACATTAGGTCACTCAATCTTTACTCAAACATAAGATATTCCTATACACTCATAATAACATATATAGCTTCACATATGAGAGCATTTTGCTCAACAGATGTCAAGCATGTAATGGCTAGGAAATAAGTGCTTCCTGTACAAATACAAACAAGTGTATATGCAATAAACCAAGTGCAGAAATTAGGAGGCTGGTCATATTTTACCATTTGGGGGTAAAGACAGGATCTGTGTGAATTTTATTCAAACACATAGGCTAATATCTTTACTCAGATTACAAACTGAACCTAATGGCAGTGGTGAGCAGGGTATCTTGTAGTCGTACTTGCTTAATGGATTACTTGATCATTCGAAGACACAAGGGCATGACTAGACTTGCATGTATTACATTCAGGGGCGTCATGCACCTAGTGTTTTTTGTTTTTTTGAGGAGGCAGTGACAGTTCTGACACTTCCCCAAGTAAGTTTGTGAGTCATGATAGTCTAGTGGTGTAATTTTGTAATATGCTTTGGGGCCAGGTTCAAATCCTGTAATATACATTTCTTTAAGCAATATGGCAACTGAACTCAACTGGCAGGGATCACCCTGCATTTTCATGTATGGAAAACAGACCTGACCTGAACTGACATTGTGGTAGCATTGTATGAAAACCCTGAAAAAATCCAAATAAAATGAACAATTATTATAAAATGATAATTATTATATAATAAAACTTTATTTCATCTTTCAGTTTGTAATTACTGCAGTGACTATAAACTAAAGATTTGTGCATCGAAGCAAGGGCATACATTATTAACACTTTTGCTGTCACTTTTCCAGAATATTACAAATATTATAAGTCCTGCATCAAAACACATGCTTTTAAACCAGTGCATTTTGTGAATTAAAGGCAGCTTTTAGCAGTCTTTTAGCCACACCTGCAAAGCAGATTCAACCAGTTGTCATTTTCACAAAAAGCTTTTGACATTTAAATTAATATATGTGACCCTGGACCACAAAACCAGTCGTAAGTAGCACGGGTGTATTTGTAGCAATAGCCAATAATACACTGTATGGGTCTAAATTATAGATTTTTATTTTATGCCAAAAATCACTAGGATATTAAGTGAAGATCATGTTCCATGAAGATATTTTGTAAATTTCCTACCATAAATATATCCAAACTTAATTTTTCATTAGTAATATGCATTGCTAAGAACTTGATTTGGACAATTTTAAAGGTGATATCAATATTTCTTTTGCACCTTCAGATTCCAGATTTTCACATAGTTGTATTTCGGCCAATCCCAACAAACCATACATGAATAGAAAGCTTGTTTATTCAGCTTTCAGATGATGTATAAATCTCAATTTCACAAAATTGACCCTTATGACTTGTTTTGTGGTCCAGGGTCACATATTATCTCATGAAATGCTGAAACTTATTCTAAAAAATGGTAAGAACCCCCAGCGTTTTCATTTTGCAAATCACATAAGTTAAATTACATATTTTGGCTTCAAAACAGCAATGAGCACTATTAATTTTGGGCTTGCAATAACTGTGGAGGGTAATTCGATGCAAACGTAAACCTTACCATTAAAAATATAACTTTTTTTGGTAAAATAAGCTTTTACCAAAGGTTTTTACTATACTGATATATGACACATATGCCAACATTTGGTGGTTCAAATACCCATGTAAGGTCTCTCTCAAAGTTTTTAGAGCAATTTTTATTTTTATTTTTAGTACATGATTTTCCATATTCCAGTAAGCGCTATTTTCAGGCTTGTCACATCCTTAGCAGTACATATTCCCCATAAATAGACACACACACCAGAAATAAAAGAACAATTATATGTTCTGTGAAGAGTCATCGCTTCTCTATTTGTTGAGTATTATTGTGTCAAGACATCCTATAAATTATGTAGTCTCTTAAAAACATTGCTTTTTTTCACATCCATAACGCACAGTTTTCTGATGTTTAGACTCTATCAACAAGGGTTTATTAAAATATAAACAGATGGTTCAGTATATTGGTAACACATACATTCTCTAAGCATTTATATGTCACATTCATAACGCAAAATGCCACATCCATAACGCTGGATTTGCCCTGGAATGTAACTAAAAAAATATTCGTTTTTTTTTTTTTGTTTTTTAGAAGTTGCATTTAATATCCATTTGGCTCCGAAATTTGAGCACATGCTCACAAGTACTCCGAGTACATTGAACAGAGCTGTGATTTTTATGAGAATATAGGGTTCATAGTGTTTACCAGCGTGCTTAAAATCCACACATCAGTCAATATATACAGTGGTGGCCAAAATTATTAGTTCACTAGTATTTTCACCAGCTAAAAGTGTTTTTAAGTCAGTAATTTCTATCTTTTACTGTAGTGTGTAAGTAGGAAATATCAGTTTACTTTCCAAACATTCATTTAGCCATTAATTGTAATAATCCAGTGAGATTTGTGTTTGCACAATTAGTCTGACAACAGCCAGTGTCATTCCCGACAGACTGGATGATGATGAGATCAGATCTCTGTGTGGAGATCTCTGTGTAATCTCACTGGATTATTACAATTAATGGCAAAATGAATGTTTGGAAATGTAAACTGATATTTCCTCCTGACACACTACAGCAAAAGAAATAACTGATTTTAAACCATTTTTTAGCTGGTGAAAATACTAGTGTTCTAATCATTTTGGCCACCACTGTGCATTAAACAATAGTCCAATAAGCAAATAAGCCCAATTCTTAATCAGATTTCAGACCTTTTTCTTCCCACATTCAGCCTCATCTCCTGTTTATAACCTCTGTGCCAGTTCTCTTGACGTGCAATTATATTGGATGTGGGAATTGTGGTTATGTGGTCACTCTGCACAGCCTAATTTCAAAGTATCATCCATCTTTTTCCCAGCCTGGAGTTGAATCAAGAACTGCACTTACTGACATGTGCATGTGACGTAGTGCTGCCTGGGTTCCTGTCTTCTTTGTTTGTGGTTTGACATTGACAATGAGAGTAGCTCTGTTCTTTAGCAGTTCATTAGTATGGACTATCTGGCAGGTAGCCAGTTGCTCTCTTGGGGTGTTTTTTTACCCTACTGCTTGTCATGCAGTTTTCCCACCCTGTTACAGTTTATCCAAGATAATCTGAGGCTGACTTCCAAGTGACACTTAACTCCATAACTGAAGTACTAGTGGGGTTCTACACACTAATGATTTGACATATGAGACATGTGACATGTTTTAGCCGTTTACTTGATGAGATTGCAAATGTGCAAGTGGCAAATACTAGACATTGTTATCTGACTATGTCTTTGTTTGAGAAAGTGTTATGAGAAGTTATAACTGCCCTCTTACATAAGCTCTTAGCCCTCTCTGAGCTATTTGTGGCCAGCTTGTTCCTCCTGTTTAAAAAAATACTTCTCAGCCAAGCAGTGCCTCTTCAGAATTAGCGACCAGGCTAACCCAGTTCTTGACTAGAATACACTGGGCAAATACCAGCCTAGCAAGAATCTGGCCTCTGTATCTGACAGAGTGCCTTTTTTATTTCCCGTCAATTATTCATGAGATTTTCAGCAGCTAAACAGTGAAGAGTTCCAGTGAGCCTCCAGTCCTCACAAAGCTCTCTTTTCCTGTTTGTGTGCCTCTCTTGTTGTCTGAGCCCTGGCCAAGCAGAACATTATTCTTAGTCTTGCCTATTTTCTGGAGTTGACACAGATTTTGCCCTTTGCAGTTTTCTTAATCGATTTCTATTGCGATTGTTTATCATTGAAGCAAAAGGTTAGAGATGGAAATGAATTTGTTTTGTTGTAAAGGCTGTTGTTTCTGTTGTTGGTTAATGAAGCAGAAAAGAAAAATGCACACATGCGCATTTGTGGTTTATGCCATGAGGCCTTGAAAAGCATGTTATTTTTGTTTGTGACAAACAATGCAAACACCGCTATGTTACATTATACAGCTACATGGGTAAAAACTGAATTCTTGATTTGAATCAATTCACATTTTTATGAAACGATATTGATTGTTAAATCCCAAGAATCGATTAGTCTAGACTGTTTTCTGATAATGAATGGAATATTGTGCGCGTCCCATCCAATAAGTCGCAATAAGCTTTATGCTTTGTTACTTTTGATATCAAACAAAGTCTCCGATTTAAAATTCTGTCCATTTTATTAAAGTATTTAAACAATAAATGGCGTTTTGGCCTTTAATGTGGAGTGACAGATTGCTGTAGTGCCTCAAGTCAAAAGAAGCGGCAGCGTGAACCGATCATCTCCTCCACTTTAATACCAGTTTCAGCATGAAATAAACATTAATGAACATTCAAGTTTCCATTCATCTTTGGAACAGGAATGAAGGTATTTTTTATCCTCAGAGCCTCAAGCAAGCACCTGTTTTCCATATTTCACGAGCTCGATGTATGTTTGTCAATTAGCCTAAACTAAATCTTGAATGAAATTGCTCAGTTCATATGGACTACATTTACAATGCTGTTTTTGCACTTTTGTGTGCATTAAATTTTGGTTCTGCGGACTTGCAACAAATGAACAAAAATGATGAGAGAATATTAAAAATACCTTACATTTTGAAGATAAACAAACATCAGTTACACTTTATTTTAGTGTCTTTGTTACAGTATAATTACATATTTAAATACTGAGTAATATTAATTAACATACACAGTAAAAAACAATTTGTTGAGTTAAATTTAAATAATTTGTTACCGGCTGCTTTAAAATTTTAAGTTCAGTCAACTCAAAGAAGTTTAGTGAACTTGAAATGTTAAGTTGTACTAAATTGACTCAACAACTTGTGTTTTTTATTTTTTACAGTGTACTTACTAGGGCTGCGTTTAGAATTAGGGTTTGGTTTAGGGTCATTGCATGTAACTTTGCATAATTTACTGTTAATGTATAGTAAGTACATGTAACATATGTAACAAGGACACTGTAAAATAGCGTTACCCAAAAGTCTTATGGATTTGGAACGGTAAGTAAATATAAGTAAAGTAAATAAGTTAGGTGAACTAACCCTTTAAAACAAAGAGTATATAGACACTTTGTGGTTGTCAGATGTTAGCGGATGAAGTTCATAGTTAATGTGATGAACTACATCTGTGGTTAGTCTGATAGGACACCCATGTTCCAACTTCATACATCCTCTAAAATCACATTGGGACCAGCTGGTTAAAAGCAAACGCAAAAAAATAAGTAAGAACAAATTTGGAGTTTGGAGAAGCATCATTTGTTTGTAGAATCCACTTGATATTTTATTAGGTATTGCAATGAAATTCCTATATTTTAAGTCTGACTAAAGTGTCCAAATAGTACTTAGAGACACTGTGCATTTACATGCATTATAATACATACATGAAATATTTTGGTGCAGCCCAAGAATATCCTGAAGACTGCTTCATGCTTTATCTTGCTGTAAATCTTATGAATTGGGTGAGGTTGAGGTCCTTTCTTCATGACAGTTAGGCAGGCCAAATATTTCTTCAGAAATCCACAATGTTGCTCCTTCTCCCTAAACTTCATTCGCAACATATAACTGAACCTATACTGTCCGCATTTTTTTGCATTGGCCTAATACAAGTAGCTGATTAAAGATGGAGATCACCAGAATGGAGATCTATTTGTCATGAGCATGATGGTCCCTCTGATCAGTGCTTTGGCTGGTTAACCAGCTCTCATTCCATTAGAGTGACAACTTTAGTTCCTGCTTGGCCTTTATCATCACACATGACAAGCACCACCCGGCAGACCGCAGACGTGCCCCTGCTGCAAAACTGGGTGGATGTGTGTAACCGAACTCAATGGTTATCTATGATCAGCTCAACCTTTAGGCGGTAGTAGAGATTAAAACCTGGGACAAGGCAACCTGATCCTGGAATAATACTCAGGCCATAAGGGCCGGCTCGTCACGTGTCTTTTCTGCTGTGATGATTCCTCCTGCAATCACAAGAGCTGTGTTTATATGACTGCCGCTTTCCTCAGAACAGAGGCTTAACAGGGAACAAGTCCTTATCTGTCAGTTTATGTAAAACTGCTCATTTGTCTTGCCACCTGTCCTGCATTTGGCGAGGAAATACAGAGCCAGGTTTTATGGTACGCTAATTCTCAAAGCAGAAAAAAGAAAACGCATTTCATGCTCTCTGTCACTAAACAACAGCTTTATGTTTATCTAACGTTATCGCTGTCTCCATTCTGCTCTGGGGGGACATTTATGAAATCTCATGAAACCTGTCAAGATGATACCCAGTTCATATTTCACCTCAGAAGTAAAAGATAAAAATGACAAATTGTCCATTTGCCTAAAGCAAAATAGAGACCACTGAGATTTTTGAGACCACTTTATTTCATGACAATTAAGCATATTTCCTTCTAAACTTTTATTACTGTAACGCATTAAGAAATATAATGTATTATCTACATTGTAAAGCACTTATACATCATGGTAGTTTTTACTGAGCTGCCTGTATATACTGTAAATAAAATTATATGCAAATACTGTAAGAAAAACATAATGAGAATCACAATTGAGAAGGAAAACAGTGGTTACATTGCAATAATGAGAAAATTGTGCTTAATTGATATATTAATTGGTGAATTTTCTTTCTATAAAATTTAAGGGTGACATAAGGATGAGTAAATAATGACGGAATTATAATTTTTTTCAAACATTTTTTATCCAAATTTTTTCACAAATTTTCTCATTACTGCAATTTTTAGTGTTAAACTGAAGAAAAACATTGGTTACATAGCAATAATGAAAAAATGTGGGCAAAATGTGCTTAACTGACAAATGAAAAAAATAATAAACAATAAAAATAAGCTTAATTGTTTAAGGGTGACATAAAGGTGAGTAAATAATGACAGAATTTTTTTTTTTTCTTTTTTTCACAATTTTTTAGATTGGTTACATTGCAATAATGATTTTTTTGGGCTAAATGCGTTTAATTTACATTTAAAAAACTAAAAATAGGCTTAATTTTTTAAATATAAAATATAAGGGGTGACATGATGGTGAGTAAATAAAGATAAAATTTTATTTTTTTTCTCATTATTTTTTTAGTATTTTATTTTTAAAATTGTGTTATGTTGCAACAATGAGCAAATTTGGTTAATTGCTTAAAGGCAAAATGTGTCATTTTTAAAAATAGGCCCAATTATTTTTGTATATAAAATGTGAGGGTGATATGATAATGTTTTTTTCCCACAATTTTTAACATCGATTACATTGCAATAATGTGAAAATTTGGGGCATAATGTTTTTAAATGTTCAAATTTACATTTAAAACAAATAAAAACTAAACATAGGCTTAATTCTTTAAATATGTAAAATTTAAGGGTGACATGAAAATGAGTAAATGATGACAGAATTTTTTTTTTTCCCGTCCGGGAAAAAAAAAAAAAAGAATTTTTATTTGTTTCTCATATTTTTATTCATACTTTTTTTTTTTTTTTTTTTTTTTATCAGAATTTTTTTTTTTTTTTATTTCTTGTTATTGCAATGTAACTGATGTTAAACTGAAAGAAAACATCTGGTATATTGTGATAATGAGATAATTTGGGGCAAAATGTGTTTAATTTACATAGTTACAGTAATTAAATTGAGAATCACCATTAAAAAAAATAAACATCCAAATATAAAAATCAATCTAATAAAATCTAAAATATTTAGTACATTACAGTAATGAGAAATCAAAAATAATATCATGAAGTAAAAATATTATAATTCCCTTTTTCTATTGCTTTTGGAGTGAAATATGCTCTGAATATGCTTTCGCGACATTAACCCGTATGTGGATTACAATGTTTGTTCTTTTTCTCTGTTGGATCGCCATCAGGTTTTTTATTCTTTAAAGGGTTTGAGTTTACATTTCCCCTGTTAAAGCTACAATTAGGGCATTATCCTTTTTCCTGGCTTGTTCGGTGTTCACATTCCTTATTCTCTCCTATCTTCTTCTGCCTCGCTGGACAAGCGTGTGATTAAAGGAGAGTCTGATTGCAGTCACACTTCTTCAGAGCCAATAAATTGTTAATGCGGAGGGAAAGAAAGACGGATGGGGAAAAAAATAGAATTACTCTGTTGCTTGAATTATTGAGTGCCAGTTAGAAGAGCTACCGCTTCAGTGGTTTCTTTTTTTGTTCCATACATGGATAGAGACGTACACTGTCAGGCCCCTACTGACAAATCTCTGCCTGCTTTGTTCTTTAATGCTTCCCAATACACATAAATCTACAAACACACATGTGAAGCTGAACCACCTCAGGTTCTGACCTGTTAAGTCTTCTCTCCCTTGTGGGGATTTACAATGTATGCATGTTTATGTAATGTGTTGATTTATTCACGCTGAGTATATTTATGTGGAGCAGGAATCATTTTGTAAAAGCAGATTGAGTGAACTATTAACCTCAGTTCTTTTCTCAGCATCTGAACTCATTATATTGTTGTTGTTGTTTTTTTTTTGAGTGAGCAGTAAAGTAATGACTGTATTCATCTGCTGGGAGGGGTAATGTGGGTCAGGGACAGACACACACTAACCACATAATGTCTTTTAAAGATAGTGAAACAAGTCAAACCTTATGTAGCAGATCTGTGCCGCTTCTTACCAGGCTGCCTACACGCAAACATATGCATCTACAAGCAGTACATAAACATACATGCTCTTATAGATGCTTTGCAAAGCTTGTCCTGTGGTCTTTTGGGGCTTTATTGTCTCACTTTATTTCCACTCAGCTTTGCTGTCGCTTTGTGGTTAATGTGTGCTTAAGCCTGCTGATCATCTGTGAATTACACAAAAACGCTGTAATAGTAAAGTGCTTGATCTCACTAGGTGAAAGAGAAAAGCTACAAGTGACATATACTAGGAAGAAAACTTATGTTTGTTATATAATAGTTTGCATAAGATTTGATCATGTTTCTAATAATACATACAGGTACATAAAGGTGTCTGGACACGCTTTTAAATATATGAATGTCGTTGTATTAGATAACAATCTGTCTATAGCCTCATGGGGCCCTAAGTTATTTTTAACCATTTACAAGGGGTAGTCTGTGATTTTATTGATGTCCGAATCTAGAATGTCAGTGTTTATCTCTCACTACCCGTGTAAAAAATCCCCAGCAGAATTACCTACTGTTTTTTGACAAACACCAAGGTTGTGTGGTAAATGAATTGCTGTCCGGATCAACATCTCTGAGTTTACAAGAAGAAATCGATTCAAATTTTTTGACTACTGCTGAACACTGTACAGAAACTGTTGTACTTCGCTGTAATTTGCATGTGTATTTATTTCTGAAAACATTCGAAATGGATCTTTATTATGGCAGCAGCAAGTATGCAATACAATTTTTTTTTTTTAGACGTGTATTATATACAGTAATATACATAACTTTATTGCGTCTATTACTATTTTTAAACAGGAGATTAAAATAATCAAATAATAAATAGGATTTTAAAAGTAAATAAAATTAATTTTATTTACAGCAGACAATCGATCGAAGACTAAATCACAATTTACATTTAGCAGACGCTTTTATCTTACAAAAGAGGACAATGGAAACAATCAAAATCAACAAAAGAGCAATAATATGCAAGTGCTATGACAAGTCGCATTTAGCCTAACGCAGTACGCACAGCAAGGGATTTTTTTTAATTAAATAATAACAAGAAAATAGAATAACAAAGAAAAAGCAAGCTAGTGTTAGAGGCCTTCTTTTTTGCTTTTTAGAAACAATTGGTAATTTAGAAACTACCATCTGAACAGGCCTTAAGTGGTATTTGCATATAAATTGTGCTAGAGCTTTCACGTACATGTGAAATTACTACACATAGGGCCCTATGAATTTTTTTTCTTTACCCCCAAATTCCATTTATTTATTAATTTTTCAATTCAGTTTTTTACATTTACATTTTTTTCTAGACTCTGTTTTAATAGTTAAATTCAAAATATAAATAAAAATGTCTAATTAATTGAAATGATGAAACTTACACTATTTAACTGCAGTTTATTAAAAGTTGAACAAAAATTACATTTTATGAAATATGTTTTATTTTTATTTTTCTGTTTTCCATTGATTTTCTGCATTCTGTTTTTAAAGGCTTCATAAAAATGTTAATAATCAAAAGCATCTCTAATGAATTTATTTTATTTTATTAATTTTTTTTCACAGGAACACTATGTTGTTTATTCAAATACTTTTATTTTGACGGGTTGCTGTGAAGACCTTTAAGTTTCTGTTTGTGTATGATATGAGGACAGATTTTCTCAAAAGAAACAGCTAAATGCGCATGAAGTGAGTCTCAAAGCGCTTCTAGAGATTATGCTTATGTTTTCATGTACTCATATATTGAGGTGGCAGAGGCTGAAAACACCACGAGTGTCAAGGCCTTTTCAGTATATGTGTGGTAAATGAAACCGCACGTCTGCGCCATTCATATTTACATAGTCTTTTTGCGGCTTAACATTTACAGACACTAGTCTGTATCACATTTTGAAGTGGGGAAGTGTACTGACTTACTTTTGATTGATTGATCCCAAATTTGTCAAATTCAGTGACATTCCACGACATTCCACATTGTACGTTAAATTCCATTTTGATGACTGGATTCCACGATTCTGTCCGTGTTTTTTGCATCGTGGAAATCATAGGGCCCTATATGCAGATGTTTAATTTACAGAGAGTCTAGAAATATTTGGTCTAGATTTTGAACTCTAGATCAGGGGCCAGTTGTATAAACTTATGTTAAGACAGTGTAAGAACTCATTTGACCAGCTAGCAGTTAACCAAGGGGTAATCAATCTTATATTTTGGATTCAACTTTAACTAATCTAAGTTTTTCTGTAACCAACTTTTAAAAATCTCTTAAAGAAAAAAAATTGGATGTCTTAACTTTTAAGACTGTCTAAACCTTTATGCAACTGGCCCCTGTTCTCATATTCTTCTATTCTCATCATGTAAAACCTTGCAAGCTTAGTGAAATGCTTGGACTGGAAAGTGTGCTTGTACTAACTGACTTGATATTTTGTTACTTTTAAGATAGTTCACCCAAAAATGAAAATTCTGTCACTAACTATTCACCCTCATGTTGTTCCAAACCCATAAGACCTTCAGAATACAAATTAAGATATTTTTGATAAAATCCAAGAACTTTCTGACCTTCCATAGAGAGGATTTCATCAAAAATATCTTAATTTGTGTTCTGAAGATGAATGAAGGTTTTACAGGTTTGGAATGACACGAGGGTGAGTAATATTTAGTGAACTATCCCTTTAAGTGTCTAAATACACTACCGTCCAAAAGTTTGGAGTCAGTAAGAATTGTTTTTTAGAAAAACTTTTATTTTGCAAGAATGTATTAAAGTGTTTGACAATGTAGACATTTTATAATGTTACAAAAGATCTATTTCTTTTTCAGATAAACCCTGAATAAAAAACGTGTCGCAATTTCCACAGAAATATTAAGCAACACACAGCTGTTTGCAACGATGATGATGATAATAAGAAATGTTCAGCATATTAGAATGATATCTGAAGGATCATGTGACACTGAACACTGGAGTAATGGCTGCTGGGAATTCAGCTTTAACACATGTTTTTATGTAATTTTGAACAAATAAATGCTCAGTGCGCATAAGAGGTCTTTCATAAATCTTAAAAAATCCAACCAGACTTTTATTCTTCTATTCTCATCATTTAAAACCTTGCAAGTTTGTCTCAGTGAAACACTTGGACTGAAAAGTGTGCTTGTACTAACTAACTTGATATTTTATTACTTTTAACAGTGATTTAAAGGGATAGTTCACCCAGAAATAAAAATCTGTCACTAACTATTCACCCTCATGTTGTTCCAAACCTGTACGACCTTCAGAATACAAATTAAGATATTTTTGATAAAATCCGAGAGCTTTTTGACCTTCCATAGAGAGGATTTCATTAAAAATATCTTAATTTGTGTTCTGAAGATGAATGAAGGTCTTACATGTTTGGAATGACATGAGAGTGAATAATATTGGGTGAACTATCCCTTTAAGAGTCTAAATACACTACTGTTCAAAAGTTTGGAGTCAGTAAGATTTGTTTTTTTTAGAAAAAAATGCTTTTATTTTGCAAGAATGTATTAAATTGATTGACAATGTAGACATTTTATAATGTTACAAAAGATCTATTTCTATTTCAGATAAACCCTGAAAAAATGTGTCACGATTTCCACAGAAATATTAAGCAGCATAACTGTTTTCAACAGTGATATAATAATAATAAATGTTTAGTATATCAAATGATTTAGAAGGATCATGTGACACTGAAGACTGGAGTAGTGGTTGCTTAGGAATACAGCTAAAACATTGCATGTTTTTTTTGTAATTTTAAACAAATAAAAGCTCTGCGCATAAGAGGCGTCTTTCATAAATCATAAAAAATCCAACCAGACTTTTGAATGATAGTGTACATTTTGGGTTCACTGTGTAAATGCCAGTGTCTGAATGTTTAGTGTTTCTGAGGTTATATGGAACTGTTTTTCACATCATCTGTGTGTGTTTCCTGTATATGGTAGGCGGGTTGGAAAGAGAATCATGCCACATTCATGAGCGAGCTGAAGAACCTGCAGGCATCTGGACTAACTACACTGGGTCACGCTCTCCGCGCCGCCTTTGACCTGCTCAATCTCAACAGGCTCGTCTCTGGCATCGACAACTATGGTCAGGTAATAATATCTCCCATCAGCATTCAGAGACTTTATTCAGTATAATAGCAGTAGAATAAAAACATCTCCTTACAAAACAATAGTAGACATTGAGATTTTACCTTCCATCCAGCCTTGAATGTTTTTTAAACATTTTAAAAGGAAACAAATAAGTTATATATGTTGCATAAATATATATTTGCAGAAAACTCATGGGAAAGTAGCTGGAAAGAAGCCATTACTCAAAAATAACAATTTCAGAGCACATCTAAAGTGTGCCAGAAGGCATGACAGTGACCCAGCTAACATATGGGAAAATATTCTGTAGTCCAAAGCTTTAAACCTGATGCCGCCCGATGCTTCAAGCAGCACCGTCCGTTCAGCGAGGCATTGTAGTGGAGATGCTTTCATCAGTAGTAACAGGGGGTCCTCTTAACTCGGGAGGAGGAATGGATGTAGCAGCATGCAAAGATTACAGAGCCAATTTTGTGTGTTTTTTTATCTTATGAAACCGTATTTCGCAACAGCACACGGGTATCTCCTTAATTTACTTTGACTTGTTTTGTTTTTTTATACAGCATCAAATAGAGCAACATTTAATTGGATTATCTGTAATTCAAAATATTCAGATACTTTACATGCACACATTAAGACCATGCTGGATTACCTAAAATAGGCGACATGCAGTCTGAGATAACCCTCAGGCAGTGTGGTAATCCACATGCTCAGTCTGAGTAACTGAGTGCTGACCCCTGCAGTATGGACAGAGAGAATGCATTTTGTGTTCACTGTTTACTGTATAAACTGCAATTCACAAGATCTGTCAAGTTAGATATTACTAGGTTCAACTGTGTAGGAATTTGGTTGGCACTAATGTATGTACTTACATTTTACAGTTTACATTGAAAACCACATGGAAAATCTGGGAGTTGTTTTTTTAGATTTACTAAGGTTTGACGTAACCTTTCATTTGAGGCATCAGAATGTAATGTTTTATTTTAGTAAGATTTTATATACACTACCAGTCAAAAGTTTTAGGACTTTAAGATTTAAGAGTCAAAACAATCTTTAAAAAACAAATTTTCATGTTTTTTTAAAGGTCTCTTCTGCTCACCAAGGCTGCTTTTTTAACAGCATTTATCTGAAATAGAATTTTTTAGTAACAGTATAAATGTCTTTATTATCAGTTTTGATCAACTGAAAGCATTCTTGCTAAATAAAAGCATATATATAATTTCTATAACCCCCGCTCCAAAAAAAAAGGCAAAAAAATTATACTGACTCCAAGCTTTTGAATTTTATAGTGTATAATTACAAAAGCTTTTTATTTTTTAAGTAAATGCTGATCTTTGGATCTTTCTATTTATCAAAGAATCCTGAAAAAAAGTACTCAGATGTTTGATTAATTATTTATAATAATTATAAGAAATGTTTCTTGAACAGCAAATCAGCATATTAAAATGATTTCGGAAGAATCATGTGACACTGAAGACTGGAGTAATGATGCTGATAATTTAGATTTGATCACAGGAATAAATTACATTTTAAAAAATATATTCAAATAGAAAGTTATTTTAAACAGTAAAATAGTTCACAATATCACTGCTTTTGCTGTATTTTGGATCAAATGAAAGCAGGCCTGGTGAGCAGAATGTTAATTTCAGAATTTACAACTACATTATTAAAATGTAAAAAAAAAGTTGTGTTAACGTTACTTAATGCACTGTGAACTAACATGAACAAACAATGAGACTTCTTTTGCCCCAATGGAAAGCATATTTACACTGTCTGAAGCATTCCCTATCCCCTATATAGTGTGCCATTCACTGTACAGAAAATACTAATTCTGTTAACCGATTTTAGCCACAGCTTCCGCATCTGTTTATAGTGTAGGGGGCAGGACTTTTCAAATTCTATAGAACATTTATTTGGACAGAAAGTTTGACGAGAAGCTGAAGTGCAGGGCAATGTCATCAAAATCATTGATCCATATTGGCGTGAGTGAGATTGTAAGTTTCGAATGCTTATATCTTGTCAGTGCGAATTATGTCATTGTGTTTTATCTTATAGATAACCTTAGGCTAACATCAATTTTGGTTTCATGGGGACTTTAAGCTTTGGATTTTTTAATGAATGTTCTCCTCTCTTCTAGGGTCGAAACCCATTCTTTCTGGAGCCATCAGTCATTATTACTATCACAGATGGAAACAAACTAACACACAGCTCTGGAGTGGCTGAGGAGGTGAGGGACAAATCTACATCAACATGCCAGCATTTTTTGATCCACCTGTTCTTTTATGTTATGTACTGCAGGCAGTGTGTCTTTTTTAAAAGCCCCAGCGGCATCTCACTTCTTGTTTTCTCTTCCTCTCTCAGCTACACCTGCCGCTGAATTCCCCGCTGCCGGGTAGTGAGCTGACTAAGGAGCCGTTCCGGTGGGACCAGCGACTCTTCGCCTTGGTCCTGCGGCTGCCAGGAGTGGCTGTGCCTGACAGCGAGCAGCTGGGCAGTGTGCCCACTGATGAGTCTGCTATCACCCAGATGTGTGAGGTCACTGGAGGTACAGCAGATCTTACGTGCCAATCAACTGCAGCTTAAACCTGTTTATTTCTGATCAGTTAAATATTTTAAGTGCAATTTACGATGCCTGGATTCCACAAAATTTCCCTTTAGATGTGTTTAGATGTGATCCCTTTAAGTGTTGCTAAATCCTATTTAGGGGAGCTTCAGCCCTGTTTTTCTTCTTAGCCCTTCTAAAAATCTGCAATTAATCTGTCAACCTCCTTACAAATCTGTGATTATGTGATTACTCTTCCGCACAGCTCTCACATACGAATGCTCTTTGTTCCAGTAAAATCACAAAATATTTTCACAAACTCTTTTCTATTGGAATATATTTTAAAATGTCATTTATCTCTGTAATCAAAGCTAAAGTTTCAGCATCATTACTCAGTGTCACATGATCTTTTGGCAATCATTCTAATATGCTGATTTGCTGTTCAAGAAACATTTATTATTATTATCAACATTTTTTTCAGGATTCTTTTTTTTTTATTTAGCAAGGATGCTTTAAATTGACATTTATAATGTTACAAAAGATTTCTATTTTAGATCAGTGCTTTTCTTCTGAACTTTCTATTCATCAAAGAAACCTGAAATAATTCTACTCAGCTGTTTTCAACATAATAATAATTCATATTTTTGAGCAGCAAATCCGAATATCATATATTTCTGAAGAATCATGTGACTGAAGTAATGATGCTAAAAATTCAGCTTTAAATCACAGGAAAAAATTACATTTTTAAATATATTTAAATAGAAAACAATTATTTTAAATGGTAAAAAATATTTCAAAATTATACTATTTTTGCTTAACTTTGGATCAAATAAATGCAGACTTGGTGAACAGAAGAGGCTTCTTTAAAAAATATGAAAAATCTCTCTGTTTAGAAACTTTTGACTGGTAGTGTAGTTTAGACAAAAATGAAAGTGTTGTCATTACTGTGGAACATAAAAAAATATATTTTAAAGAATATTGGTAAACAAACCATTTTGGTGACCATTGACTTCCATTGTATGGATTTTGTTTTTAAATTTTCTTTAATGTTCCACAGAAGTTATAAATTCAAACAGGTTTGTAACAACACGAGGATGGCCAAACTCTAAGATAATTAGTCATATCAACTGGTTAGGTTGCTGAAAGGAAGTAATCTGTTGCCGCCCACATATTTGCTTGCATGGTTCAGCTTCTTCGGAAAATGCTACTTGTTTTATATTGTGTTTTGGAAATTTGCCTCCCATGCACTTACGTTCCATAAGCACAGGTTTGTTTGTTTTTTTTTTTCAGTTGATAATTCAGTTTTGCTGGTTAATTTCATAGCTCGGCTAACTCTATTTTTCCTCACCCTTTCTCTCTATAAGGCCGCTCTTACTGTGTGAGGACGCAAAGAATGCTGAACCAGTGTCTTGAGTCTCTCGTCCAAAAGGTTTTGAGTGGAGTTGTAATACACTTCGAGAAAAGCGGTCCTGACCCACCTGTGATAGGCGAAGGTCAGTGCTGATACTGTGATGTTAGTTTTGTGCTTGTTGGGAAAATCATTTATACACAGTGATGGTCTTCTCTTTATGCAGATGGTCTTGTGGATCCAGCTCGTCCTTTGTCGTCCTTTAGTCCGCAGCCCTGGCACAGCTGCCACAAGCTCATTTACGTCCGGCCCAACCCCAAGACGGGCGTTCCTGTGGGTCACTGGCCAATCCCAGAATCCTTCTGGCCTGACCAGAACTCCCCCACTTTGGTAAATAATAACCTACAAAATAGAGCTTGAGTGTAGAGTCAAGCAACGACTTCTGCACATCTGTTTTCATATTACTGCATCCAAACCACGGTTGTTATAATCAACTATAAATATTAAAAGACATATTTGTGAACTGAATTAAAACTGAAATAAAAGAAAATATGAATATTTGGTGAAAAACTTCAATTTCTGAAAACCAGAAATATTGTTTAGGCAACTAGCTAAAAAAAAGTTTAAGTACAAGAACTAAGATTACTAACTAAAATAAAATAAAAATAAATTACAACTATTTAGAAATATTTTTAAAAACAAAAATGAATAAAAATTACTAAAAAATTACAAAAAAGTAAACTAAATTTAACTGATAATATAAAAATAAAAGCTAGATCAAAATTAATAAAAAGGTAACACTTTTTCCATAAGGTTTCATTAGTTACTCATTAACTAACATTAACTAACAATGAGCAATACATTACTGCAGTATTTATTCTTTGTTAACATTAGTTAATTCAAATCTTGGTCCATCAAATACTATTAACAGATACAACTTTGGATTTTAATAATGTATTAGTAAATGTTAAAATTAACATCAGCTAAGATCAATAAATGCTTCAGAAGTATATTTCATTTTTAGTTTATGTTAACTAATATATTTAATTAATATTATGTCATCTGTTATTAATAAAAAGCTTTAAAAATTGTAAAGCTTTATATAAAAAATATAATAGTAACTATAAAAAATAACTATAAAAACACAAAATTTGTAATAGTATATAAATAATACTAAAATAGCTCTGTCCCAAGCTGATTTTTTTTTTCCACATTTTGCACTGATTTGGGCGAAATGGTTTTTAAACATTGTATGTGTTATATCTAGCTAAAAACACTATGGAAATGGCTAAAATATTGAATGAGCAAGCACGAATAAAAGTAAATATGAATTTTTCAATGAAAACCAAAAATATTACAACTATTTAGAATTTAAAAAAAAAACAAAACAACAATTAATACAAATATCTTAAAAAGCGCATGAAATAATAAAAAAAAAACTAAATTGAAACTGAAAACAAAAAACAAAACTATGTAAGAATTAATAAATAAAGGTAACACTTTACAATAAGGTTCCATTAATTAATCGAATAAAATTAACAGATACAACTTTGGATTTTAAAAATGCATTAGTAAATGTTGAAATATGAAAACCTGAAATATTGTTTAGGCAATTAGCTAAAGTAAATGTATAAAAATAAATTGCAACTATTTAGCATTTTTTTAAAAAAAACAAAAATGAATAAAAAATTACTTAAAAAGTGCATGAAATGACTAAAAACAATTAAAATTAAAAATATAAAAATAAAAGCTATTTCAAAATTCATAAAAAAGGTAACACTTTACAATAAGATTCCATTAGTTAATGCAATAATATTATCGGATACAACTTTGGATTTTAAAAATGCATTAGTAAATGTTGAAATTAACATCAACTAAGATCAATAAATGCTTCAGAAGTGTATTTCGTTCTTAGTCCACGTTACCTAATATATTTAACTAATGTTAACAAATGGAACCTTGTTGTAAAGTGTAAAAAAAACTATAAAAACATAAAAACCGTAATAGTATATAAATAATACTCAGACTTTTTTCACATCTTTTGCACTGATTTGGGGCAAATGGTTTTAAACATAATAAAACGTGTAAAATCTAGCTGAAAACACTATGGAATTGACTAAAGTATTTAATGAGCGAGCACAGAAGGACTTTCTGTGGTGCTCTGGGACCTGGCAGACGTTCAGCCGTTTCTTTCGTTTCTTTCTGCATGCTGAAATTGCACCGAATCCTTAATAAAACGGAAAAGTACTGGGATTGCAAACGGAGTTTGGGTAGGTGTATTAGCATTGGCTCATCCGAGCCGAGTGGATGAAGCAATTTATTAGCCAAAGGTAATGACCTCCGCAAACTAAAGGTTAGCTTTCATCTTGCTCAAGCAGTGCTAATGAATGCGGCTGAAGATAAGGGAGCTGAAAAGAGCGGTAACATGAGGAAAGGCTTCACTGTCCTGAGGTTTCCCACCCCCTCACTGTCTATTCTCTCTTAAACAGTACACTGTAGAGACAGCAGCTGGTGCTGTGCCAAAGTGCCACAGCTCAGCTCAGCCTGTGGGCACTGCAAGAGAGCCATTGCCAGCAGAATAAGACTGCAGAGCTTTAGCACTTACCGCTAGCTTAACATGAGGTCATTTCCTTCCTGACATCTCCACTGTCGTGTCTGCGATTTTGTGAATCAGTGGCACAATGGGTTTGGGTGCGGACAGTAACATGGGTGCCTCGAATGGAGCTTTTCTGAGCAGATAAATGCTCCATTTCATGTTCCTAAAATAAATACTAAAAGTTTTATTTCCTCTAAAACACTGCTTTGGTTTATTTAGTGTTCAGTCAGGGTGTTGTGAGATTATCTGCTCAGGGAATGAACAGCTTGTGTTGTCATGTGCCTGTAACACATGGGTCATTACACACTGCTGCTGTTATTACAGGATGAATTGGCCATCTAACAGACATATCTTTTGAAAAAAAAAAACCCATTGTGGAAAATGCATCACAGAGATTTCTGTTTTCTCTCTCTCTAGCCTCCACGATCTGCCCATCCTGTGGTGCGGTTTTCCTGTATCGACTGTGAGCCGATGGTTATTGACAAGCTGCCTTTTGACAAATATGAGTTGGAGCCGTCTCCGCTCACCCAGTACATCTTGGAGAGGAAATCTCCTCACATGTGTTGGCAGGTGGGACACCTTTTCATACAACTATTTAATATGATCTGTATTTAGCATGCCATCTTTCACAGCCCCCAGAGTTCTGTCTGCTATTCTGGGTAGTGCCAAGTTTCATGTTGATAGATGTCATTGTGTTAAAAGAGCGGAAAGAAACAGTGGGTGTTTTGTTTTCTGTATTTACTGGAATGTAAAAAAGCACAACGCAAATTACATGTCTGTTCAGTTTAATGGCTTACACATTTACAGCGACAGTTGTAAAAGTCCTGTATTTAGTAAAGCAGCAGCTGGAATGAGATATTGTTGAATAGTTTTTTTGTTTTTATTCAAACACAGTGTTGTACAGTACTGTTCAAAAGTTTGGGGTCAGTAAGATTCTTCATATATTTTAGTGCTGTCAAATCGATTACTTGCAATTAGAGTAAAAGTTTTTCAGAGTAAAAGTTTGTGTTTACTGATATATGAGTGTATTATGTGTACACATGTATATACAGGTCCTTCTCAAAAAATTAGCATATTGTGATAAAGTTCATTATTTTCTGTAATGTACTGATAAACATTAGACTTTCATATATTTTAGATTCATTACACACAACTCGAAGTAGTTCAAGCCTTTTATTGTTTTAATATTGATGATTTTGGCATACAGCTCATGAAAACCCAAAATTCCTATCTCAAAAAATTAGCATATTTCATCCGACCAATAAAAGAAAAGTGTTTTTAATACAAAAAAAGTCAACCTTCAAATAATTATGTTCAGTTATGCACTCAATACTTGGTCGGGAATCCTTTTGCAGAAATGACTGCTTCAATGCGGCGTGGCATGGAGGCAATCAGCCTGTGGCACTGCTGAGGTGTTATGGAGGCCCAGGATGCTTCGATAGCGGCCTTAAGCTCATCCAGAGTGTTGGGTCTTGCGTCTCTCAACTTTCTCTTCACAATATCCCACAGATTCTCTATGGGGTTCAGGTCAGGAGAGTTGGCAGGCCAATTGAGCACAGTAATACCATGGTCAGTAAACCATTTACCAGTGGTTTTGGCACTGTGAGCAGGTGCCAGGTCGTGCTGAAAAATGAAATCTTCATCTCCATAAAGCTTTTCAGCAGATGGAAGCATGAAGTTCTCCAAAATCTCCTGATAGCTAGCTGCATTGACCCTGCCCTTGATAAAACACAGTGGACCAACACCAGCAGCTGACATGGCACCCCAGACCATCACTGACTGTGGGTACTTGACACTGGACTTCAGGCATTTTGGCATTTCCCTCTCCCCAGTCTTCCTCCAGACTCTGGCACCTTGATTTCCGAATGACATGCAAAATTTGCTTTCATCCGAAAAAAGTACTTTGGACCACTGAGCAACAGTCCAGTGCTGCTTCTCTGTAGCCCAGGTCAGGCGCTTCTGCCGCTGTTTCTGGTTCAAAAGTGGCTTGACCTGGGGAATGCGGCACCTGTAGCCCATTTCCTGCACACGCCTGTACACGGTGGCTCTGGATGTTTCTACTCCAGACTCAGTCCACTGCTTCCGCAGGTCCCCCAAGGTCTGGAATCGGTCCTTCTCCACAATCTTCCTCAGGGTCCGGTCACCTCTTCTCGTTGTGCAGCGTTTTCTGCCACACTTTTTCCTTCCCACAGACCTCTTGCTTGAGGGTGTCAATGATGGCCTTCTGGACAGCAGTCAGGTCGGCAGTCTTACCCATGATTGCGGTTTTGAGTAATGAACCAGGCTGGGAGTTTTTAAAAGCCTCAGGAATCTTTTGCAGGTGTTTAGAGTTAATTAGTTGATTCAGATGATTAGGTTAATAGCTCGTTTAGAGAACCTTTTCATGATATGCTAATTTTTTGAGATAGGAATTTTGGGTTTTCATGAGCTGTATGCCAAAATCATCAATATTAAAACAATAAAAGGCTTGAACTACTTCGAGTTGTGTGTAATGAATCTAAAATATATGAAAGTCTAATGTTTATCAGTACATTACAGAAAATAATGAACTTTATCACAATATGCTAATTTTTTGAGAAGGACCTGTACACTACAAGTCAAAGGTTTTTGAACGGTAAGATTTTTAATGCTTTTTAAAGAAGTCTCTTCTTCTCACCAAGCCTGCATTTATTTGTTACAAAGTACAGCCAAAAACTGTACAATTTTGAAATATTTTTACTAATTAAAAGAACTGTTTTCTATTTGAATATATTTAAAAATGTAATTTATTCCTGCGATCAAAGCTATATTTTCAGCATCATTACTCCAGTCTTCAGTGTCGCATGATCCTTCAGAAATCATTATGGTATGCTGATTTGCTATTATTATTATTATTATCAATATTTAAAACAGTTGAAAAGAAAGATCCAACAACATTTATCTGAAATAAAAAACTTTTGTAACATTGTAAGCTTTTTTTGGCAAAGATGCTTTGAATTGATCAAAAGTGATGATATAAGTGATGATTTATAATTTATTATGTTACAAAAGATTTCAATTTCAGATAAATGTTGCTATTCTGATCTTTCTATTCATCAAAGAAACCTGAAAAAATTCTCCTCTTGCTATGCTGTTTTCAACATAATAGTAACAATAAATGTTTTTTGAGCAAATCAGAATATTACAATGATTTCTGAAGGATCATGTTACTGGAGTAATGATGCTAAAAATTCAGCTCTGAAATCACAGGAATAAATTAAATTTTAAAATATATTTAATAGAAAACAGTTTTTAAATAGTAAAACATATATACAGATTGTACTGTTTTTGCTGTACTTTGAATCAAATAAATGCAGGCTTGGTGAGCAGAAGAGGCTTGTTTCAAAAACATTTTACTGTTCAAAGACATTTGACTCGTAGTGTATTTAAGAAATTACTAATTACTTTCATTTTGGATGTAATTAATCACAATCTTCATTTTGAACTTTCTATTCATCAATCAGAGAAATATTAAGCAGAACAAGTGTTTTTAACATTGATGATGATGATAATAATAATAATAATAATAATAATAATAATAATAATAATTACCGCTAAAAAAAACTATTAATATAGAAAACAGTTATTTTAAATTGTAATAATATTTCACAATTTTTCTGTTTTACTTTATTTTTAAACAAGTAAATCCAGCCTTGATGAGCAGAGGATAATTCTTTATAACACATTAAAAAAATCTTACAAACCCCAAATGTTTGAATAGCATTTTTTGTGCATCCCAACATTTGTAGTAATCTTCAACATGTGTTGTGCAATAATTTCCTCCCTGATGTCTGTCCATTAATACAGAGTTTGCGCAGGGTTTCTTACAGTACTTCAGTCAGCAGATGCTTATCTATAGTGACTTACACTAAAGGAAACGTGATCATAGAAGAGCAAGCGATAAAATCAGTGGCACTGTACGAGAGCAAAATACAGAGCAGCGTAATAAGAGCGCAATAGAGTAGAATTAAACCAAGTTTTAAAGAAGTGCACCAATAAGTTCAAAAAGCACTTACAGAAAAGTTCTCAGTCATGCAGATTGTGAAGAGATTTATAAAAAGGTGCTTACATCAGATTTAGCATAATACATCCCACAGATCTGCATTAAATGAGAAACCCAAGTTCTATTTTGGAACTTGAATATGTAGTAATTTAGGGTTGGGCCCTTTTGACTGTTAATGCCATAGCAACCACACGAAAAACACTCAGAACATCCTAGCAACTGCATAGCAACATTTGAGGATTGTGGCAGCTGGTATCACAAGCAAGCACCACTGAGGTTTTCTTTAATTAACAAGTTAATATGATTGTTATTCAAATTAATCAGAATGTTTCTGCGGTTATTTGACTAATCATAATGTGAGCGGCATAAAGAATCTGCAAGCTCATATGACTGATACTGGGGCATGATTACTTTTGGAGAAGGAAAAAAATTCATAATTCATACACAGAATTTTTCACTGGAGCTCGTTTTGATTTTCTCTGAAATGATGACAAATGGTCTCTCAAGAGCTATTACCCAGACCATTTAGTTTCTTGAAAGAAGTTACACACAGAGGATTTAAAAATACTGCAGTCAGATTAATGTTTTTTTCCATGCTGGTTATAAATATATATATATATATATATATACATGTGTTATATATATATATATATATGTTTATATATATGTATATATGTGTTTTTATATATATATAACACACATGCTATACCTTAGTCAATACCAGGAAATGTTTTTGCCTCCATTCTTTTGATTTGTTTCTTTTTTTTCTACTGGCATCATACATTTAAGCTCATCTAAAAATAAAAATATAATTGAACATTTGTGTTTGTTCTTTTGCCATGGTTACAATGTTGCATGATTACTTGCCTCACTAGGGAGCATATAACGAAAAGAAGTAAATTAGAAAGAGCACATCCATTTAAAAGCATATTTAGAGGCATTTATAGCACACTGGTCTCTAAGGAACCCTGTCACCTAATGAGCCGTTAATGAATGGGTTTTGTGTCTGAGAAACGGGTTGATGTGAGAGCTGAGCTCTCAGGAGACAGCAGACAATGCTAACTCCTCTCCCCTGTCGCCCAGGTGTTTGTGAACTGCAGCGGCAAACACAGCGATGTTGCCCACCCATTCGGATACCTGAAGGCCAGCACTACACTCACCTGTGTCAACCTCTTCGTCATGCCTTACAACTATCCCGTCCTGTTGCCACTCCTTGGTATGTGCGTTTCCTAATGGCATATTCCCAACCATATGTAACAAGTTTTTTTTTCTCTAGGACATTGCATACATAGTGGTGCTTTGTTTGGCCATGATAAAGAGAAAGAAAAATAACAAGATACACTGCCATTTAAAATGTTTTATGTTTTCAAAGAATTATGCTCAATAAGGCTGCATTTATTTGGTCAAAAATACAGAAAATACTGTAATATTGTGAAATATTATTACAGTTTAAAATAATGGTTTTCTACTTTATTTTAAAATAATTTAAAACTTTAAAATCCTGTAATGCAAAGCTGAATTTTCAGCATCATTACTCCAGTCTTCAGTGCCACATGATCCTTTAGAAATCATTCCAGTGCTGATTTATTACTTTTTTTAATCAACATTGGATACAGTTGTGCTGCTAAATTTTTTTGGAACCTGTGATTTTTAATCTTTTTTTCAGGATTTTTTGATGAATAAAAAGTTAAAAAGAACAGCATTTATTCAAAATAGAAATATTTTCTAACAATATACGCTACCAGTCAAAAGTTTGGACACACCCTCTCATTTAATGTTTTTGAAAGAAGTTTCTTATGCTTATCAAGACTGTTTTCACTTGATCAAATATATATATAATATTGTGAAATATTATTACGATGTAAATTATTGTTTTTCTATATTAATATACATTAAAATTGAATTTATATCTGTAATTAAAGTTGAATTTCCAGAATCAGTGTCAATTCAGTGTCACATGATCCTTCTAATCATTCTAATATGCTGATTTATTTTCAGTGCTGGAAACAGTTGCGCTGCTTAATATTTTTTTTTTTTGGAACCTGTGATACTTTTTTCAGGATTTTTTGATCAATAAAAGGTTAAAAAAGAACAGCATTTATTTAAAATAGAAAGGTTTTCTGACAATATACACTGCTGTTCAAAAGTTTGGGGTCAGTCAATTTTTTTTTTTTTTTTTTTTGAAAGAAATTAATACTTTTATTCACCAAGGATGTGTTAAATTAATAAAAAGTGATAGCATAGATTTACGTTGTTAGAAAAGATTTATATTTTGAATAAATGCTGATCTTTTTACTTGTTATTCATCAAAGAATCCTAAAAAAAGAATCACAGGTTGCAAAAAAATATTTGGCAGCACAACTGTTTCCAACATTGATAATTCTAATAAAAAAACAGCATATTAGAATGATTTCTGAAGGATCACGTGACACTTAAGACTGGAGTAACAGCTGATGAAAATTCAGCATTGCATCACAGGAATAAATTATATTGTAAAGTATATTAACATAAAAACCATTATTTTATATTGTAATAACATTTTGCAATATTACATAAATATTTTTCTGAATTTTTGATCAAATAAATGCAGCCTTGATGAGCATAAGAGACTTCTTTAAGAAACATTAAATGAGAGGGTGTGTCCAAACTTTTCGCTGGTTGTGTGTGTGTGTGTGTGTGTGTGTGTGTGTGTGTATATATATATATATATATATAATAAAAAATGAAAAGTACAGAACAGGAATAAAAATTCTAAGAATTAAATAATTTTATATAATGTAGTGACATATGTAATTTATGCAGTAATATATGTACAAATGTTCATCTTTAATTTCCTCCTTCTGGAGAAAGACTTAAAAGAAGCAATTCAGTCCTACAATGTAGCGTCTGACTTTCTTCAGCATACTTACCATTTCTTATTCTCCTTACAGATGATTTATTTAAAGTGCACAAGCTAAAGCCAAACCTCAAGTGGCGGCAGGCCTTCGAATTGTACCTGAAGTCCATGCCTCCTTACTTTCTCCTGGTGAGACACTCTTCAATCCTACTTAAAAAGGACATCCCAGTAGAGCACAGAAGTGTCCTGCTTAAGAAAAAGACAACTTCTTTGTGCATACAAATTCACACAATATACAATTCACAGGCTGTTCGATGTACTAAAGGGTCACTTGTAAACCGACCCCTTTTATGAGATGTATTTGTTCTATAGTGTGTTAACAGCTGTAATGAGGTCAAGGATATGTGCTCTGAGTGCAGATTTACCCTGAGTGTGTCCTCATTTTCACTTCCTTTGTCTCTGTGCTCCACTCTTCCTATCTTTTTTTTTCAACTCCAGCCTCTCAAAAAGGCGCTGAGGATGATGGGAGCCCCAAATCTCATCTCTGACAACATGGACTGTGGCTTAAGTTACAGTGTCATTTCCTACCTAAAAAAACTTAGCCAGCAGGTGAGCTTGATTTAGCAGCTGACAGTTAAACCTGGCATAGTTAAACTAATGTTCAGTAGTATTCACATTAATTTAAATGTTCTTGATTACATTATTCGTTATGTATTAAATCCAATCTGTATGCAGCCTGAGTGATGCAGCTTTTTAAATGAAGTTGTACTTAATTTCTAAGGCAAAGATTGAGTCAGACCGCCTGATTGTGTCTGTCGGGAAGAAGCCTCCTCAAGAGACAGGCATCAAGGTTAAGAACCACTCGAATGCCCTATCTCTGGCACACCGGCGTGACTTCAAGCAGCTCCTGCAGGGCATCACGGGCGAGGTCCCCCTCCGACTCATCGACATGAACTTCAAAGAGTTTGCCGGTTTCCAGATTGCACTTCTCAACAAGGTACAGACAGTTTGAGTGGGGCTGAATTACATTACAGAGTCTATTTAAAGTTAATCATGTCTCAATTCACGCCTGGGAGTCTGAATTTGAAATCGTATTTTCTTGCTGTGAATTCTGATTAATTCTTCTGACTATACATCTGACTTAAACATACAGTTAATCCACAATTTATTCAGACACCTTCAACATTTCTCACATTATCACAGTTTTTTTGCTATGGTTTAGAAAATGGTAATAAAATATGACAAGAACTGAGTTAAACCGTGTCAGAACAAATTCAATTTGATAATATCAGATAACTTGAAAGGTATGTAACGGATTACAATCAACTATTAATATGATGATATTTACACTATCAATACTTAGCATAAGCAATGCTTATTTTTGTTCAGTATGTGGTGTAAAAAGATCACATTTAAAGAAATTAAAGAAAAAACACTTAAGCAAAACATGGACAGGTCAAAGTGTCTGAATAATTTTTTGTCCCAAATTTGTATCAATTTTAATGGTAGTCCACTATATATAAAGAATTTTTGTGTATAATATGTCACAGTTTACTTTATTTTGCTATCCTCATTTACATAAATTAACCATAGTGTCGTGCACCCACAAGTAACAAATCTAAAAAATATACACTATGTTGCCAAAAGTATTGGTACACCCCCTTCTAATGAACAGGTTTGACTACTTTAGTAATTTCCATGAGTACTAATCTTAATGTTTAGGCATATAATGATATTCTATGGAATTGTGTCCTCCTAATTTTATAGCAAAAGTTTGGACGGGACCTTTTTTATTCTAACATGACAATGCCTCTGTGTATAAGGCAAGGTTCATAAAGAAATGTTTGATTCAGTCAGTGTGGAAGAACTTGACTGGTCTGCATAAAGCGAAGTTCTAATCCCTGCTAAACACCTCTGGTTTGACTTTAAATGCAGACCTTGAGCAAAAACTCATCACCAAACACCAATGACTTGGACAAAAGTATTTGGGACACTCCATCTTTAAAACAGAAAAAGGCACTTCCAAAACTGTAGCAACAAAGATGGAAGCATAATTCATGTATTTAAATGCATCTCTGTTTAGTGACTAAAATGACTGTACCCTTATGCACAAGGACTTGGCTTAATGTAGACCAGTCAAGTTCTTCCACACTGACTGAATCAAACATTTCTCTATGAACCTTGCCTTATACACAGAGGCATTGTCATGTTAGAATAAAAAAGGGTCCTGTCAAAACTTTTACTATAAAATTAGAAGGACACAATTCCCTAGAATATCATTATATGCGTAAACATTAAGACTAGTACTCATGGAAATTACTGAAGTAGTCAAACCTGTTTATTAGAAGCGATTGTCCCAATACTTTTGGCAATATAGTGTATCTTGTGTTTAAAACATTTTTGGTTTGACTGTATACGATTTTCTTGAGGTTAGACACAAGTATAACTCCTATCTTCATTTACTCACCTTCTCTTCAAGGATTTGAAGCCCCAGGCCTATAGGAACGCTTATGATATTCCACGACGGAACCTTCTAGATCAAGTGACTCGGATGCGTTCTAACCTTTTGAGGACAACACAGAAGCTAATCAGAGGCCAGGATGATGGTAATTGTACCAAAGACAAAAATTACATTTTGCAAAGTGAACCTTCTGCCACATTAGGAAAATTTCTGTTGTACAGTGCCTTGTGAAAGTATTAAATTTTTTTCCACATTTTGTTATGTTGCTGCCTTATGTAAAACTGCTTTAAATATTTTTTTCCCACATCAATCTATGCTCCATACACCATAATTGCAAAGCAAATCCATTGCATGATTCTGGGACAGCTGCATCTGGGACAGCTGAAATTGAGCTCAGGAGCTTGCTTGCTTGTAGATGTTACCACGAGTGAAGTTAACCTGTGGCAAATTCAATTGAATGGGTATGATTTGGAAAGGCACACATCTTAATAAAAGGTCTAACAATTGAAAATGCATGTCAGAGCAAAAACCAAGCCCTGAGATAAAAAAAACTGCCTGTAGAGCTCAGAGACAGGATTGCATCAAGCCACACATCTAGGGAATAGTTAAGAAAAAAATCTGCTGCATTAAGGGTTCACAGAAGCATGTAGCCTCCATTATCTTTATTGGAAGAAGTTTGCAACAACCAGGACTCTTCCTAGAGCTGGGATTTTGGAAATTGGAATTTGCAAAAAAAGCACCTAAAGGATCTTCAGACTGTGAGAAACAAGATTCTGTGGTCTGATGAACCTCAGTTCTAAGCATAATGTTTGAAGGAAACCAGACACTGCTCATCACCTGCATAGTGCCATCCTAAAAATAAAGTGTGCTGGTAGCAGCCTCATGCTTTGGGGCTGTTTTTCAGTGGCAGGGACTGAGGGACTCATCGGAGTAGAAGAAAAGCTCAATACACCAAATATTGAGATAGCCTTAATGAAAACCCAGTCCAGAGCATTCAGAACCACAGACTGGGCAGAAGATTCAACTTCCAACAGGACAATGAACCTAAGCACACAACAAGAGTGGCTTATAGACAATCCTTTAAATGTCCTTGAGTGGCCCAGCCAAAGCCTGGGCTTGAACCCAATCAAACATTTCTGAAAAAACCTGAAAATGTCTGCCAGACCCCGTGAGGTGGAGGTGAAGAGGTGAAGGGAAGAATGGCAGATAATTGCCAAATGTTGATGTGCAAATCTTGTTGCATCATATCCCAAAAGACTTGAGTTTGTAAAGGTGCTTCAGCTAAGTACTGCAATGTTTTTATTTCAGTTCTTTTATTTTTAATACATCTGTGAATACATTGATGTGGAAAAAAGGTCATTCAAAACAGTTTAACATAAGGCAGCAACATAACAAAACGTAAAAAAAAACCAAAGGGGTATGAATACTTTTGCAAGGCACTGTGTCCGATTAATATGGAATATTTTTCCATGATTCTGTAGACTACTTGCACAGTATTCCAGTGGGGCAGATGGGAAATTATCAGGAGTATCTGAAGATGATGCCATCACCTCTGCGTGAGATTGATCCAGACCAACCTAAACGACTGCACACATTTGGCAACCCATTCAAGCAGGATAAGAAGGTGAGTGCATATCAAACCTATGGACCCTTTTCACACACTGTGATGTGTTTGCAGTTACGTTACTAATCTAGTATATAATATATTAATTTATTAAATTATTATTATAGCACTATACAAACAGAAATCTGATCTCATCATCATCCAGTCTCCAGAAGAACAGAAGAACTGTGGCAACGTTTCCAAGATGCTTCAAGAAACCTACCTGCAAAGCTACAGTACTGTTAAAAGTTTTAGGCACTTGTGTAAAAATGCTGTAAAATAGGATGATGTCAAAAATGATGTCATAAAAGTTCTATTAACTTAATTAAATCAACATTTGGCATGACCATCCTTTGCGTTTAAAGGAGCTTTTGCCCTAGGTGCACTTGCGCATAGTTTTTCAGGTAGCTTTGCAGGTAGGTCTCTTAAAGCATTTTGGAGACGTTGCCACAGTTCTTCTGGATTTAGTCTGTCTCAGTTTGTTCTGTTTCTTCATGTCATTCCAGACAGACTGGATGATGATGAGATCAGATCTCTGTGTGGAGCACTGGCTGTTGACTCCTTTTGCAAACAAAAATCTCACTGGATTATTACAATTAAGTACAAAATTAGTGTGTGAAAATAGAGCACAAGTACATTATGGAAGTGCACTTTTTCTGCCTCGGCTATCATGAATGTTTTCATTTGCTGTTTGAGCAAATGGAAATGCAAAACAAAAAAAATCATTTTGATTCACAACTACAGAAGCTTCCCCAACTATGATGACTTCTGCTTCTGCTCAGAAATGAGAAAAGGTCCATTGATAATAAAAATTACAGGTCAAAGCTGCAGTGCCTTAAGTGCTAAGTTGTTATGTTTTGTTTTTTCCTCTTCTCCCAACAACAGGGAATGATGATCGATGAAGCAGACGAGTTTGTGACAGGCCCACAAAATAAGAAGAGGGGTAACACTGGGGATCTTAACTCGGGCACTGCCCTAAAAAGGAGGAGAAGTATGTCCCCTCTCCTGCGCCGGCCACAAACTCCTCCTATAATAACCAATCATGTCCTGGGCAAGGGCCCCACAGGGACTCAGGGCCAGCAAGGAATCATCAAACCAATCCCACTACACAAAGGTAAAGTCCTCTGAGTCACAGCTGACTGATTTTCAGCTTACACTCTGTCTACTATTTTTTTTAATTGTAAGAGGAACAGTAATATGCTACATTTCAAACAGTAGTATGCTACATTTTTGTCACTTGACCTTATCAAGTTGCATGTTTGTAGAATCCAGTTACCATTCTGCAAATAAAATGTTAGGTTATACTTCATTTTAAGGTGTCCTTGTTACAGTGTAATCATGCAATTAAGTTCCGTGTAACATTCATTAACAGCATGTTCTTAATATAGGGTTAGGTTTAATGTTTGGTTTAGGGCCAGTTGCATGTAATTATAATTAATTTACTGTTGTTGTTGTTGTTGTTATTATAATAATAAGTACATGCCATGTGCAATGAAATGAAAGTGTCACTAAATGTCTTCTATTTGTAATTAAATTTTTTAGTCTGATCAAAGAATTAGTTCAAAATTCACGGTTGTAATTACCTCTAGTATAATATATTACATTTTTTGTTTTAATGTTTTTAAAATATGGTTATATTATTACAATTCAAAAGAACTTTTTCTATTGAAATATATTTTAAAAATTTAATTTATTCCTGCGATGTAATGCTGTATTTTCAGCATAAATACACAAGTCTTCAGTTTCTGATCCTTCAGAAATCATTCTAATATGCTGATTTGATGCTCAAGAAATATTTTATATTAATATCAATGCTGCTTAATATTTTAGAAAACTTACTACATTTTATATTTTTGATTAATAGAAAATGCAAAAGAATAGGATTTATTTAAAACAGAAATCCATTGTATTATTATGAATGTCTTTACTGTCACTTTTGTTCAGTCTTCCTGAATTCAAGTATTAATTTCTTTCAAACAACTATATGACCCCAAATGTTTGAAGTCTCTTCTGCTCACCAAGCCTGCATTTATTTGATCCAAAGTACAGCAAAAACAGTAAAAATTTGAAATATTTTTACTATTTAAAATAACTGTTTTCTATTGCAATATATTTTAAAATGTAATTTATTCCTGTGATTTCAAAGCTGAATTTTAGCATCATTACTCCAGTCACACGATCCTTCAGAAATCATTCTAATATTTTGATTTGCTACTAAACAGCATTTATCTGAAATAGAAATCTTCTGTGACATTATAAATGTCTTTATCACTTTCGATCAATTTAAAGCATCTATGCTAAATAAAAGTATTAATTTCTATTAAAAAAATTATACTGACTCCAAGCTTTTGAATGATATAGTGTATAATGTAACAAAAGCTTTTTATTTTAGATAAATGCTGATTTTTGGATCTTTCTATTCATCAAAGAATACTGAAAAAAGTACTCAACTATTTTAAATATTCATAATAACATCATGTGACTGAAGACTGTAGTACTGATGCTGAAAATGTAGCTTTGATAACAGGAATAAATAATTTTTTGTAATTTTTAATAGTAAAAAAATAAAATTTCACAATTTTAGTTAGGTTTTTTTTTTTTTTTTCGTATTAAATAAATGCAGGCTCAAGAGCAGAAGAGACTTCTTTAAAAAACAAAAAATCTTACTGTTCAGAAACTTTTGACTGGTATGTACTGCAGAAATCAAACCAGTAGTATAGTAGTATGCTATTCCAAACAGTCTTGTACAACATTGGATATGCGCATATTGAAAAGCTTACAATAAATATATAAAAGTAATATTATGCCGTCATATATTTTTCCCTACAGGAGCTGAGGAAAACAGTGTAGGAGGCACAGAAAGCAATGGGGAGCGAGCGCCAGGCGGAGATACTGGAGACGGGTGGCCTGAAGGAGTGGATGGAGTCGGAGGAAGCCCTGCACCTGTAGAGGACAGAGGAGAGGTGGGGACACCAGACGGTGAGGAGGAGAGAATAGGACTGGAGAACTGTCTGGATGAGAGACCCTCCGATCTCACACAAAACTGTGAGGATCTGAGTCCTCCAGGCCAGGAGGGGGCAGTGGAGGGCAACGAAGGAGACACTCCAGAACAAGGCACAATTGTTATGATTCCCCTGGAAGGGAGTAACGCGGAGCTGCGCACTCGAGTCATCAAAGAAGTCCGCAAGCCTGGCCGCAGTGAGTATCTAGATATAATAGCAAATTAATTATTCATGCCCATTTCTGTATTCTCTTTGAATTATTCTCTAGCTTAAATCGAGTGCACTTATACTATAAAAGAGGGTATATATTTGTTGGAATTAATAAAGCTAAACTCCATTGCTTATTCTTTTATGCAGATTATGAGGCAATATTCAGGTTACTAGAGGAGGTGAAAGGGCCAGTGTCAGTGCAGAGGTACTTCATTCATCATGCCATCAAAGAGGCGGCCAGGTGAGAGCTCTCTTCAAACGCTTACACGCCTTTCATGCTCCTCTCACCAATGACACCATAGAGCAGGGGTGTTCAAACTCAGTGATAGATGGCCACTGTCCTGCAGTTTAGCTCCAACTTGCCTCAACACACCTGTCTGAAAGTTTCTAGTATGCCTAGTCAGACTTTGAGGAGTTGGTTCAAGCGTGTTTAATTAAGGTTGAAACTAAACTCTGCAGGACAGTGGCCCTCCAGGAGCAGGATTGGACACCCCTGCCATAGAGGATGTCAGCATGTTGTAATGAGCAAATAAACAGATTTCCAAAACACTCCACCAGACATTGGTCAAGCAAACCGTTAAACGGATCATTTCCCAGTTCTTACATTCTCTTCTACATGTCCCCTGCAGTGTCGTTTTAGTATTATTTCTATATTATACTATTTATTAATATTTTGATTTTTTTTTTTTGTTATGTGAAGTTTTCATTTTAATTTTATTTTTTAGTAAATGTGCTTTTTTCATTGATTTTAATGTTTCTATTTTGTTTTTCTATTTCATGTATTATTTTTTTCTTTTTTCATTTCAGCAATTTTAGTACTTGTTTTATTTCAGTTACACTGCCAGTCAAAAGTATTTGAACAGTAAGATGTTTAATGTTTTTTTTTTTTTAAAGAATTCTCTTCTGCTCACCAAGCCTCCATTTATTTGATCCAAAATACAGCAAAAACAGTAATATTGTGAAATAGTTTTACTATTTAAATATACTATTTGAATATATTTTATAATGTAATTTATTTCTGTGATCAAAGCTACATTTTCAGCATCATTACTTCAGTCTTTACTGTCACATGATCCTTCAGAAATCATTGTAATATGCTGATTTGCTGTTCAAGAAACATTTATTATTATTATCATCAGTATTTAAAAGTACATTTATGTGTGGATTCTTAGATGAATAGAAAGATCCAAAGATCATTTATCTGAAATAAAAAGCTTTTGTAACATTATTTATTATACCATTCAAAAGCTTGGAGTCTGTTTTTTTTTTTTCTTTGGGAGAAAGAAATTATAGGAATTACTTCTGAGTAACTGAGTAATTCTACCCAGTTGTTTTCAACATAATAATAATAATATATTTTTTGAGCAGCAAATCAGAATATTAGAATGATTTCTGAAGCATCAAGTGACTGGAGTAATGTTACAAATTCTGTGTTGAAATCATATAAATAAATTACATTTTAAAATATATTCAAATAAAACAAAGTTATTTTAAATGTTAAAAATATTCTAAAAATATTTAAAATATTGTTTCTGCTGTACTTTGGATCAAATAAATGCAGGCTTGGTGAGTAGAAGAGACTTATTAAAAAAAACAACAAATCTTACTGTTCAAAAACTTTTGACTAGAAGTGTAATTGTCAGTAACATTTCTAATTTAGTTAAAGTTTTCTAAATTTAAGTTTAATTATTGAGTTTAAAGGGATAGTTCACCTGAAACACAAAATAAGATATTTTTAATGAAACCTTTCTAATGATAAGGTCATAAAGGCGTAAAATGTATCCTTTTAAGTCAAGATCGATAACAAATTGCAAAACCAGACTTCTTTTGCCCAGTGGAAAGCATATTTATACTGTCTAAATTGTTCCCTATCCCCTATTTAGTACAGAAAATACAAATTGTGTGAACAAGAGACTAATTCAGCCACAGCTATAGCATCCATTTATAGTGTAGGGGGCAGTATGTTTCAGATTCTAGAGAGCATTTGATTGGACAGAAAGTTTAATGAGAAGCTGATGTCATCAAAATCACTGATCCATATTGGTGGAAGTTGGAGACTGTAAGTTTTGAATGCTTATATCTTGTAAATGTGAATTTTGTCATTGTTTTGGAGCACACCAGCTTACAGATGACCTTAAAGCTAACATATTCATGCTAAAAGCCAAAAAAACTTCATTCACACTTCGCTCACACTTGTAGTTTGGTTCATTTGGTCCGGACTAAAAAGGAAAATGGTACATTTGGTCCTGGTCTGCTTAGCGTTCACACTGGCATTTTTGACAATGAACCTAAAGATACAAAATCTAATGGCATAGTGATACATTCAAGACCTGATTGGTTGGGTTGAATGACGTATAGTTCATGACTGAACTCACCGAACACCCCGAACAAAAGGAAAAGGTGCAGCGCTGCGGGTGTATGACAACAAAGTACCCATTCACTAATTGGTCTGCTGATTGCCGCTTTAAGTCAAATATATGCAATGCCATATGCTGGATTAAGTGCGCTCATAGTTGCATGCATATACTTTTATTTTCACCACCTACGAATCACAAACAGCTCATACAAGGCACTTTTCCCATTCGTTTCTCTACGTTTGCCTTCTGCTCGTTTTGTTTTGTATACTCCGCTTGTTCCCTTCGTGAAATCATGTTGCATCTTGTCATTACTTTCTGTTTTTGGTTTGTTTAGAAGTATTTGGTCCGTGATGCGTTAATATCTCATTCAGACCGCACCAGAGTTCATTTGAAAGCGGACCGAGACCCATCTCAGTCCGCTTGTTTGGTGCGCACCAGGGTTTAGATGGCAGCGTTCACAGTTATTAAAACGAACCCCACTAACAGAGCAATCACACCTGCTTCAAAGCAGATAAATTGCCATTATTGTCATATTGTCATTTTTTAAGACTCTCTGAAAGCAGGTAATAATATGCGATTTAGCTTCTCAAAGTAACTTGTTAGTATGTAAAGTATGTTTATGCTGTTATATATAATCCATTGTCATAAAATCCAGCTGAACATCTGTGTCTCTCTTAGGTTTAAGAAGCGTGTGCTGATCCAGCAGCTGGAGAACGCTCTGGAGGAGATCGAAGACAGACAGATGCTGCCCACACAACTCAACAACGTACACAGCAGATAGTGGCACGTCACATTTCACCGCTGAGACACACATGAGATGACAGCGAAGCGGCAGAGCATGCCAACTGAGCACACGGGTCGACCCATCAGCCACAGCACAGTGCTTAAGGAGGAGACGTAGCAAGGGAGAGAGTATATTAAGGAGGAAGCATGCGTGTCTGGCTCACGCTCCGGTGCAGGCGCTTCCAGTTACTGAATCGAGTGCTCACAATGGAGCAAGGCGCTCCAGGTTCGACGGGGGGTTTAACCATAAAATAATGAAAAAGCACACTCCAGAAAAGCCAAGCCTCACCACTGTGTGATTTTTACAGGGTCATCCGAGGTAGAGGTCAGCGTCTGTCACGTGAAGTATGTTTTTGTATTATGTCTGTCCGCTGTTATTTGGCGTCAGTTCAGAGCTGATAATAGTATGGGAAATCTATGATGGATTTGTGTTTGCATGAAATGCCCACAAGTCATGGGGTTAACAACATAGTTGGATCTTTAAAGCAGTCTGGATCGGGAGCTGCACTGTTGTAGACTTCTCAAGAGCAATAACCCTACAATCAGCAGTACGCCAAGCTCAATTTTACTCCTTAATGCAGATTTTTCAGAAGAACGTCCTTATGACTTTGGAGATTCGGCCTGTTATTGTATTTGTGGTGATATGTAATGTCACATAGATTAGCGTCATTCAGTGTCCTATAAGCAATAGTGTCCAATGAAAAGAAAAACACACTTGGGAGATGCCAGCTGTGGTGTGAAATGAACTGGTCCACCGCAGAGTTTTGATTCTGTCCAGTCATCCTACACTTCTCGTCGAGGAGACTGCTTAGTTGCGTTTCATTTCCGACGCAAGTTACATTAGTGACCCCATTCTTGTTTGTTTTGTTCATTTTTAAAAACAGATGTATACTACTTTTTAATGTTCATAAATAATATAGATTATTTTTGGATGGTATTGCTACGAGAACATAAAAATATTTTAAGAATTGTATAAAACGTTTTGTAAACTGATATTATATAGACAAAGTTTTATGATTTTTTTATGAAAACAAGAAAAATAACAATAAAAAAAGCTACAAAGGAAATGTGTGCATTGTGTCAATTTATAAATAACTGATACATTATCTCTTATATAAGGGCCATTCTACAGAATTGGTGCAAATGGGCGTCCCACATTTAAAAAGCATTTAAGTATTCAAATCTTAGATGTTTATCTATTGAAACCCACAATAATAATTAAAATATCAGTAAGCTTACTATATATAAAATCATCATTTATTGGGTACTTTCAATTAGGAAATTGTTCCGAACCCTAACCCCTAAATTCAGCTTATTAAAATGATTTGGAAATAATATATATTTTTTTTTAAATAGCTTTTTGATTATTTAACAAATATATATTTATTTTATATTATCTTCCGAAATTATGAAAATTTATGTTAAAAAATGTGTCCCACATTTTCATGTCACTACTAAAACACTATGTTTTAGTCATTGGCTGAAACTGATTTTAACTACACCCCTTCATTTATGATCAGAAAATATTCATGGCTCCATAGTGAGTAGATAGGCTCCATCATTTTAAGGGTAAAATGTGTGTGTAACTTTAAGGAACATCACTACCGAACACCTTTTTTGTCTGCAATTAGACATTTTTTTGAGAGTTATTCCATAACATTAGTTTTTATATGTGTATCATGGTTTAGAACTGTGCTAGCTAACCATGTGCTGATTAGCATATTTGAGCTAGGTTCAAAAGTATATAAAATTGTCACTACCGAAACATTTGGTGGAGCTTTGGTAGTGACATCTTTTTTTTGTATTTTTATTCCATAAATTTGTCACTAACGAAATTGTCACCACCAAAACATGTTATTATTGTTTCGGTAGTGACAAAAGGGAAGACATAATAATCATATTTAGGGGAAATAAACTACATTTTAGTAATAATACAAATTTGTACTACTTAAGTATGTTTTAGTAGTGTTTAGTATGCAAGTTAAAATTCTGTAATGTGATGTGGAAGCTACCACAGCATTACAGTCACTGTTTTGTCAGAAATAAAGTATATTTAATTATAATCTAGGATGTCACATGTTCAATGTATATTTAACCTAATGAATCCTTTTTTGAAACTTTTTGCCTTTTACAAAGAGAAATTTGCTTAAAAATACAACAAATCTCATAAATTACACTTTAAATATTGTTAAAAATGTAATTGCTTTTGATTTACCTATAACTAAAAACTATATTTACAATGTAGATGTAAGCAAAATCTAAATAGATCAATATAACCCTTCTAATTAAATTATATATTAGTGTGTTTTGGTAGTGACAAATTTAGGGATCTGCTACTGTTTTTTGTTCATCTTCTATACATCAGTAGATTATTTTAAAATCTCATCCTTGTATAAAATCCATGCAGCTGTAGTCATTCCAATCTGAAAAAAGGGCTGGTTTCCATCTCGTCATATTTTTGTACTGATGCAATGCTCTGCATTTGGTTGCCTTGTCTCTTCTAGCACCTGTATCTCTCACGTTATTAATAGACCTGATTGTCTATTATGGGGTCTTGCACCACATGTTGCTGTCTCCTGAGCGTACTCTTTTTTCCATTACAACAGATGGTTGATTCTGGTATATACCACAAAATGGCAAAGCACTTTTTATAAACCCTACAACAACATTGCAATGTTGTGCCCTAGAGCCATTGCGAATCAAAACTAACAAGCACTTATGATGCAGACTGGAACATCTTGCCAGAGCTACAGCACTAAATATGGCTGTAAAATAAGCCATATGCTATAATAAACCTTTGACCAAATACAGATAACAACCTAAAATGTTAGCCTAGCTGAGATTTTGTTAATATCAAAGCTACAGCAATGCAACTACTCTAAAGTCATACTGACAACAAACAGGATTATCCCACAAAGCAAATATGATCTCCATGTTGGAAACAATGGCACACCAGCAGCAATTAATACCAGACGAAGAGACCAAACAGTGTTGGTATAAGAGCTGGTACTTAACAAGTCTCCTCTAACGGAAAAAAAGTGGCTTAGTGAAGGATTAGTATAATTACAGGCTTAAACCAAACCATTTCAACTGCCCATTCTATACTTACATGGAAAACAATGGGTAACCAGGTCGATTTACCACATCCATATTCCGTAAATGCTCCAGATCCACACATAAAACTGTTTATAGCATGATGACATAACTTTTTGGCAGGTCTTAGCGTTGCATAACAATATAGTATGAAATGAACATGCTTAGTTTTATTATCTCTTCTAGTTTCATACACAATCAGAATATACTTATGTACTATCGCTGTTACTATTCCTCAATTTTAATTCGATTTTTAAATATCCTCAATTGCATTTTGCCCGATGTGTTGAGTAACCGGTGCATTCCATGGACAAGAATCCATGAAACAATTATTCCAAAGCTGTGTACTATGTAAATAAATAAAGCATAATGCTATTGTGAATTTACAAACGCTATGATTCAATTTAATAAATATATGCCATGCGGATTTATATTGTGTTTTCACGGACGCGTCATCAATCGGCCAAATTGGCGGTACTGAACGTAAACAATGCAACTGAAGGAAACGAAGCTGGCATATTTTGCGGATTATTGCTGCTGAAATTGGCCACTGATTGTCATATTTTGGTCTGTACTAATTGGTCAGACCGGGAAGAACATTTGGAGTACTATAGACTGCCAAGTTATATTATAACAAACCTAGAAGAGTGCAAAAAACTGTCTGAAGAACAAAAGGCGTTTGTGGTTGGCCAAACTAAACCAGGATTTTCAGGGCAAGAATCTCAACAACATTCGTGTTTGTTATTATCATTTCCAGTCAGGTATGTGAAATATTAGGCTAATAACTTAGGCTAATTAATACTGCTTCTATGTATCCTGCTTCTATCCTAAGTCCTTCTCTACATGATTTAACAGCTTCCTCACTTTTTTCTGTGGTTTAGACGTAAATTTCAGATTAAATTAGCAGAACAACTATTCAGCAGTATATTTACCATGCAGTCCACTCTGTTTTATACACCTGAGTATGGCTAATATGGCCGTACATATGGGTAACTGACCAAACCGTGAAGTAAATGCAAACCCTCTATGTTTTAATTATTTACACGAGGGTAGGTTACACACCTGTGGCTGCTTTCACAGTAAATGCTGCTCCACAAGGACTGTTATCATTTACATATGTGGAGCGTCTCAAACTTTAAACATGTTGCGAGTTTGGGTTTATTTTAATGTTCAACTGGGAACGCAACGTCGCAGTTTCATTAGATTTGTAAGGTAAATCATTTATAAACCTATGCAAAGACAGGAGAATACATAAACTTTGTCAATGTTAACTTTTCCTCACGATTTCAAAATAAATGTTGAAATCCTCGCTCCTTAGTTTACACTTTTTGACGTACACATATTCAAGGAATTTAAAAAGAAATGGCCAAATATTAAATAGTGGACATTTGAAATAAATGTTTAGTCAATATTAAACAAGGTTTACATCATGCTGTAAAGTTACAAAAAATAAATAAATCATGCCTTTGGCACTTTTTCAGAGTTTTGTTTAATGAAACAATGATTACTTGCTTTTGATACTTTATTTGAACCAATTATTATAGTCTCATTGGCATTGTGTGTTTATTTTAAGACATTTTAAAGGCTGTTCGGTTAGGTCTAGTTTTAGTACCACCAAAAATTGTATTGTAATTATTTGATTACTCAATTCATCGTCAGAATAATCGTTAGTGTCAGCCGTACTTACAAAATCAAGGAGCACAAAATTTGGATTTCATCCAAATTGCAAATTCATCAATAAAATTTCAGATTTTATTAAGGTAAAAATAAGGAGTTGTCTCAACATGAAATAAATCAGAAAACATTGCCCCCCCTCCTCAAAAACCAAAAAATGTACCATTCATTCCCACTGAGTGTTCACAGTATTGTTAGAATTGCTATTAATCTACATAATCTATTGTGGCCTTGCTCAGACATGTTTTAATAGTTTTTAATCAGTTTCATTATTATGAGCTCAAATTTGCAGTTCAGTAATCTGAGCTACTTCTTTTGAACGCTAATACAATGGTCCACAATATTGACCTCAGTTCAGAAGGGGCCAGGGAGCAACCTGTTGCAGTTAGAGTCCGTTCAGCCAAAAATATGGCAAACCGACATTGTACATAGTAGGATTCGTGCCCTGTGTGCAACAGCCAAGCGCAGGGCTACAGCCGCAACCTACAGACTTAAGACTCCCAAGCAATAACAAGTATTTACAAACATATCAGCTGGAAAAGGAGTTGGCACAGTCCATTGACAAAATAGTAACCACAAGAGATGCATGTTTGTACAGCATATTCACATATACATAAAGACAGGGAAATATGCTTATTTTCCCTTCCAACCGAGGAGCTAACAAATAAATTTAAGAAAGAAAAAAAATGAAACCGGGCAAGGCAGCCCACCGAAGGCCAGTCTCAATGATAATTTTCCAGCTTGCGTAACCGCAGGGGATTGGAGGGCAAGGCCTGGGCGCTGGGAGTGGAGGGCTCTTGCTCTGGAGGGTGGAAAAGTACTCGACCTCGGTGATTGAACAAGTAGAAAGATGGGTGATTTCTCAATGTGTCGAATGTCCTGTTAGAGCAAAAAAGTGTGAGTGAGGAATAGCATGTTTTTGATATAGCCAGGTGTTATTTTATGATCTCAGAAAATCATATCTGCATGTACTCACTTGTTTTTGAGCTCTGAGGAAGCATCCATGTCTTTGAATTCGCCTGAGATGTGAACTATGCCATAACACGTGATCACAAACGATAACAACGTCTGTAACACTATCTGAAAACACAACACGAGAGAAGCCGTATTGAGGAAAACAACAAACGCATGTGATTGAATATGATTAGTGTCTTGTATTTGATTGCAACTTACATCTATAGGTAACGTTTCATTCTCTTTCTCTGTCAGTCTCATGTAGGATCGGTCTGGAAAACAAAAAGAAAATCTTTTTTAGGACATATGAGAGGCATTAACTCATTCAAAATCTAAACAAAAGAGTATAACTGATTCTGGATCAACAGCACTTGTAAATGCAAATGAGGTAAAACGATTAGTCGTGATTAATCACATCCAAAATGAAAGTTGTTTTTTACATAATGTATGTATTATAATATATATACACAATATATAATAGCCAATAATATGTATATTCATGTATAATAGCCAATAATACATTGTATGGGTCAAAATTATACATTTTTCTTTTATGCCAAAAATCATAAGGATATTAAGTAAAGATCATGTTCTGTTAAGATATTTTGTACATTTTCTACTGTAAATATATCAAAACTTAATTTTTGATTAGTAATATGCATTGCTAAGAACTTAATTTGGACAAGTATAAAGACTGATTTTTTTTTTTTTTACTTAAGATTCCAGATTTTCAAATAATTGTATCTCGACCAAGTATTGTCCTATCCTAACAAACCATACATCCATGGAAAGCCATTTATTCAGCTTTCAGTTTATGTACAAATCTCATTCCAAAAAAAAAAAAGATAATGGACCCTTATGACTGACTTTGTGGTTCAGGGTCACATTTATTATGTTAACAAAAACTTTTATTTTAATCGTTTGATACCACATGTACTTACTATACTTATATTAATAAATTATGCATTACTTCAAGTTTCTAATCTTAAACTAAACACTAACCTTAACCCTAGAGCGAGTTCATGTAGTTAATTCATACAGCATAGACAAAAAACAACAACAACAACAACGCATAATACGACCAGTCTTGCACATTAAAATGTATTATGGTTACGTCTTCTTTACATTTGCCTGTTTGCTCAGGTGTCTAATTCTATATGCTTGGCATCTAATGCAAAGCTTTTCGCAAGTGATGGTACATGCAAACAAAGACATGTCACTACTGCTAAACATTTGCACCTTGTCATGGGAAGCCCGAGTTGTTTACGTGAAACGGTTCTTTTGAACAGAATCGGTTAAAAACATAATTATGATAACATAAAGCTTTGCATTATGTGTCAAGCATATAGAATCAGAAACTTAAGCAGACATGCAAAAGGCAAGAGTTTTTGGCACCTGACATACCAAGCACATTATGATCATGATTTTATTTATTTTGAGGGAAAAAAAATGACCCTGTTCAAAAGTTTACATACACTTGATTCTTAACATGGTGTTGTTTCCTAAATGGTCTACAGCTGTTTTTTTTTTTTGTTTGTTTGTTTAGTGATAGTTGGTAATGAGTCCCTTGTTTGTCCTGAACAATTAAACTGCCCGCTGTTCTTCAGAAAAATCATTCAGGTCCCACAAATTCAGTTTTTCAGCATTTTTGTGTATCTGAACCTTTCCAACAGTGACTGTATGAACTGTGATCAGTATAAAGATGTGTGATTTTTCTTATTTTGCCTATATATCATATATATTTTTCCATTTAGTACTGACCTTCAAAAGATGTTCCCAGAAGACAAAATAAGTTAAATTTACCCTGATCTTAAAATTTTAAAACTTTCAACCTCCGGCTCTTAACGCATCATTTTATCTTTTGATAATCAGTGAGCGTTTGAATTGGTCGGTTGTCCGTTCGTTATGCGTCAGACAGGTTCAGAAGAGACAGTTCTGTTCAGTGAGTCGAACACCAACGAGTCGATTCAGGCGAACACGTTATTGAACCATTCAGAGCGATTACTGAACGAATCTGTTCAATTAAAAGATCCGATTCAAACGAACGAATCGGACATCACTACGACATACATAGCGGATGAATTTGTATATTTAGAAAGGAAACGCACTCTGGCTCGAGCTATTTATACATCATCATCATCATCATCATTTAGTGTTTTATTAAACGTTAACGTCACTCAACACACTCTCTTTGGAGATTAATACATTATGTTGTTTTGAGTTTAAATACGTTATGTTTACAGAGTAAAAAGAATTACTACCAAGCACACTACATTACATAAACGCCTTGATAAAACTTCACACACATCAAAAACACTGACCTCACATATGTCACAGTCAGAGTGACATGATCAGTGATTCATCGTAGAAAACAACTCCTTAACCGTGTATTGTGCTGTTACAACGGTTGTGTCTCAAACCCTAGTGAGTTGCCTACCTATACAGCATTTTTGAACAAAATATACTGTTTCGAATGCTGTCTAGATAGGCAGCTTCACAATAGTTTGAGTACAGCCGAGAAGCTGTCATGCACACTGAGCTCTGCAGAGAGGCCGCATTTACCGCCGGACCGCAATCAGCTACCGCTTACTGAACAACAACACGTCTGTCCATTACCTCCCGCTTCTGGATGAACAATACTTACGCTGTGCCGCTGAGAAAGCTGCGTGTGCCAAGGCGAATAGGCCTACGCCGACAACACCTTTCCAGAAGGACGAGGCCATTTTCACTCGAGCACAACCGATCGAGCCACTGCCGAAACGCGTGAAGCACTCCTCAATGAGCGCTGCGTCATCACCGCCTCACTAATCCCACTTCCGGTTGCCCACTGCCACTTTAAACACGCATTTAAAGAGACACAGCGAATGTTAGAGAACAGAAAAATATTTAGATTCTTTTTTTTTTAATTTTAAATAATTAACTGTGTACTCTGGGGTGGTTCCACGATGAATTTTAACACAAAAGCCTCCACAATAAAAAAAAATCATTTATTATTAAAAAAATATATATATTAAAATATTATTCTGAAACATGGCTCAGCATAGTTTCAGAATGATACATTTTTAGCTATTCAAAACGTGTTAACTTCTTTGATCTACATGTAACACTTCTGTTACATAATCCTGATAAATCCTGATAATTTACTCACCCCCATGTCATCCAAGATGGTAATGTCTTGCTTTCTTCAGTCGAAAAGAAATTAAGGTTTTTGAGGAAAACATTACAGGATCTTCAGTGGTGAGCAAACTGTAATACAACATATTCAAACTATATTCAATACAGCTTTAAAAGGCTCTACACGATCCCATCTGAGGAATAAGGGTCTTATCTAGTGAAACGTTTGGCCATTTTCTTAAAAAAAAAAACATTTATATACTTTTTAACCACAAATGCTTGTCTTGCACTAGTTAGACCTCACACATTATGGATCATGCACACGTGACGTAGGCAGAAATACCGACCCAGTGTTTACAAAGCTAACGTGCAAATAAAGTCAAATGCTCTTAAAAAAAACTATTTTGAAGTTGGAGAAGAAAATAAGTTGGAGTTTATCATCCTACACAAACTTTTGGAACCAAACGTCTATTATACCCCCCAGGAACGTGATTTTTACTGGCGGACCCCCCTTGAAATGCGATTGGGCTAGTTTTGAGTAGCAATTTGGCGTTTTTTTTTGTTTTTTTTTGCGAAAACCTGGCAACCCTGGTACACAGATGAAAAACTAACATGACTTGGGATAAATTAACCTTTTCAAAGCTTCAAAGATGATTCACAGTTTTGATTCACTGTTTCAAGCACTCAAAACACCACATGCTTGTGATGCATCGAAAGTGTATATAAACTAAAAAAAAACTCATGCCAAAACATGAAAAACAACTTTTACAAACCCAATGCAAATGCTTTCTTGAAATTTTTACATTAAATGCAATTAAAATGACAAAATGCCATTAAATGTGAAGGTTCTGTAGCTATATGTGTTTTTTTTTTATATTAATTTGCAGGGCTTGTTTTGTTTGTTTTATGGAAAGCTTGTCTAAACAGGCCAGTAAGAGACTATTAACTACTATTCATCCTTATAATTACATGTCTCGTTAAAAATGTCTACAAATTAAAACAAGATAAAACTTATTTGAGATAAGGTAAACGCTAACTGGCATGATGTGTTATGATGTAATAAAGCCTTATTTACTGAAATCACATGACTTGCTTTTTTTCATAAAGCAGTGTTTCAAAAGCGGCCATTACTAACTTTTCCAACATGTGCATCGCAGAGCTAATGCAAGATGAGCATTTGTGGTTTAAAAGTATATAGATTTTTATTTTTTCAAGAAAATAAACGATAGTTTTGCTAGATAAGACACTTATTCCTCAGCTGGGATCGTGTAGAGCCCTTTGAAGCTGCATTGAAACTGCAGTTTGACCTTCAACACATTGGCCACCAATGAAGTCCACTGTATGGAGAAAAATCCTGAAATGTTTTTCTCAAAAACCTTACTTTCTTTGTGACTGAGGGAAGACATGAACATTTTGGATGACATGAACTCAGAATACTTATGTTAGAGCTCAATCTGAGGTCACAGGACAATGTTTTTCACACATACAAGCGATATTCATATCATATGACAGAACTCCACATTCCAGATAACTTTGCCTCTAGAACCACTGCTGTCAGTCAAATAATTTGTTAAATGATTGACAAGATGTAATAAAAAACTACTTTCGGAAAAAACAAAACAAAACACTGCTGTACAATTCTCTGGACCCTCTAGGACTTGGTCAATAATTATTAAAAATGTTGAAATGTACTTTTTGGAAAGCTATAACGAGCTCATTTAGAAAAGGGGCCTGTCCAAATTTACCCAAAATCCTATAAAACTAAAAACGTTACAAAACCTGGTGAGCACATGCAACAGGTCATTCTAAACAAGCATGCAAATTTATAAGGAGATCAGACCACATCTGGCGCTATAAGTCAAACATTACAAAACATAATTTTTCTCTGTTTTTTTTTTTTTTCTTTCTTTTTTTTTTTAAAGGCTTGCTACATAATGTATTTTTTCATATGTGCTCATGCATTAAACGCATTAACCCCAGGAATCATTTTTTTGCAGTTATATTTCCTTTCTCAAAGGAATGCAGCTAATGAACACCGGAAATCCCGCACATACTTCCGCGTTGAGGAAAAAGGTGGATATCTGTGACAAATGCATGACTGTTCTCTTTCAGTAACTCTTGAATTTGACCTGTTTCAGACAGTTTAGAAATATGTGGAATGAGATATGAGTGTTTTATTGCAGTACAAATAAATGTGAGTGCGTTAGGATTTAAACTCGTCATGATAAAATAAATTACACCATAATAACGCTTAATAGCACATATGCCAATGTTCGACAATGACGATGCAGAATAAATGAAAACATCGACGATTATGCGCAGCGTTTGCCCAATATGAACTGCACGAATACATTTGTTCCGCTGGTCACGTGACGTCACGTGCAGTGGGCGGGACGTCTTTGGGAATCAGGAACAATCTACAGCAGCCTATGACTGTATCTGCTAATGCTCCAGCCTGTGTTCAGCGATCCTGAGCATAGTGCAAACATCTTATATCTTGCCACCTTAAAGAAATGCCAACATGGGCTCTATGTGCAAAATCAACGCCGCGATGAGTATTTGGACAAGACTGTCTCTGTTTGTTTTGGCGAGCTCCCTCTGCTTGTGTCTGTGCAGAGCTGAAGACAGTGCGATGGAGAACATCGTGACAGAGAAGAAAGCTGAGGAAAGCCACAGACAAGACAGTGCCGACCTGCTGGTCTTCATCCTGCTTCTCACCCTGACAATCTTGACCATATGGTTGTTCAAGCACCGCCGGTTCAGGTTTCTGCATGAGACGGGACTGGCTATGATATATGGTGAGAATAGGCGTGAACATAAATCATCTGCATCTTTGATCGCACATATCAACTGTGGAGTCTTACCGCAATAAAGTCCACAACTGCATAGGCTCTGTTAAGTAAAGTACGCCATGCATGATCATGACTGTTCAAAGGGCAGTGTGGGAGTTTTAGCACTGGAAAACCAGGCCTGTAAAGAGTAGCTGTCCAGCAGGAGTTAATCTGTCTCAGTGCTTTTCCTGCATATGCTGGGCTGTTCAAAAACACTAATACAAACTGCTTTGCTGTTGTCTGTCATCTCTAAAGTTATAAGGGCCTTAAGTTAAGGAAACACTTTTTAATTGTAAGGGGTTTGATACTGAGTTTTCTGAACTGAATATGTGCAATCAGTTACAATTTGAAATCATCTTGTTTGTGAAGTACATTTCATTTGGGTTCTTCAGGAGCTCATGCACACAATAGTGTTATTGTGCTATTTTTTATATGTATATATTGTTTATATATTATATTATATTATATTATATTATGTTACACTACCAGTCAGAAATTTTTGTACAATTTTTAAAATGTTTTTTAAAAAAGTCTTTTCTGCTCACCAAGTCTGTATTTATTTGATCCAAATTACAGCAAAAACGTTGCGATTTTAAATATATTTACTATTTAAAACAACGGCTTTCTATTTGAATATTTTTTTAAATGTAATTTATTCCTGTGCTCAAATCTATATTTTCAGCATCATTACTCATCGTCTTTAGTTTAACATGATCTTTCAGAAATCATTCTAATAGGTTGAATATTATTATTATTATTATTATTATTATTATTATCAATATTTAAAACAGTTGCGTACTTATTTTTCCGGATTAAAGACATTGATAATGTTACAAAAGATTTCTATTTCAGATAAATGGTGTTCTTCTGAGCTTTCTATTCATCAAAGAAACCTGAAAAAAATTATACTCGGCTGTTTTCAAAATAATAATGCATGTTTTTTAAATGCAAAGCAGAATATCAGAATTATTTCTGAAGAATCATGTGACTGGAGTAATGATGCTAAAAATCAGCTTTGAAATCACAGGAATAAATTACATTTTAAACTTTATTCAAATAGAAAACAGTAATTTTAAATACAATAAGTATTTCAAAATTGTTACTGTTTTTGCTGTTTTTGGATCAAATAATCCAGGCTTGGTGAGCAGAAGATATTTATTTAAAAACATTAAAAATCGTATGGTTCAACAACTTTTATTATAGTTTATATTATATCGTAGCTTTTATGTATATACTGTCAGCATTTATTTTATTTCAGTGTATTTAATTTTATATATATTTTTTTAATTCATTTTGTTATGTGATTTTATCATTTGTTTAATATTACTATTTTTGTTGTATTTATATTTACTTGAGATTTAATTTTATTTAAGATTTTATTCAGATATATATTTATTCAGTTTTCAATTTTAGTAATTTAACTTCAAACTTATTTCAGCTTTGCTTCTGATTGTCCTTTAAAAGTCTTTTATTTTAAAATATCTATTTAATTTTACTGCCGCTTTATTTCAGTTAACAAACAGTTTTTAAAGTTGATTATAAGCTAACAAAAATAGCCATGGTACACAAACAGACATGCTTCAAAAATCTAGCAAGTTAAGAGTTGAATCACTTCAGCTTTAGATATGCAGCTCACTAGAGATTGAAAATTTAGTTGTGGAATTAAAAAACTTTTTACAAACAGAATGAACAATATTTCTTCAGCATATACTAATGCATTATAAAAATCACAAGTTGTGTTTCTTAACATTAGTTAATGCACCACGAACTAACATGAGCTAACAATATACTGTATTTTTATTAACTACCATTAACAAAGATTAATAAATAGTGTAATGTTAGTTAATACATTTAATTAATCTTAACAAATGACACCTTACTTCAAAGTGTTACCAAAAACTTCAATATTTCGAAACTTAAAATGTACTGAATATTTTAATAAAATGTTGCAATGCGATGTTTCTGTCTCTCATCAGGGTTGCTTGTGGGTGTTGTCCTGCGTTATGCTATTCACGTTCCCAGTGACATGAGCAATGTTACACTGAGCTGTAATGTCAATGCCAGTCCGGCCACACTGCTGGTGAATGTCAGTGGTAAGTTCTATGAGTATACACTGAAAGGAGAGATCAGTGCCAATGAAGTCAATGACATTCAGGACAACGAGATGCTCCGCAAGGTAAAATATCACATCACAACAATCACAAAGCAGACGTTTGACCTACAACACAGGTTCAGATGAATTTGAATTGAAAGCTGAACTTTAACCACAAATGTTATGGGGAACTCAGGGTTTATTTGAATATGACTCATACTTGCATCTGTTTTCAGATAGATAGCTGGTCTGTTTAGCTAAACTTGATGTTTCAAATTCCTGATTTAACTTTGTATGAGTAATTAAATTTGAACACACACACATACTAATTCAGCACCTGACTGAAGTAATCTGTGGTTGGTTGCTTTCTAAACGGTAATTCTCTGACTCTTTTACACTTCTTTTAACACCTTTTACATGACAGATGCATGAAACATAACTGCTTCTATCTCAGTTAAAACACTGGGGTTTAAACTGCATTATTTAGTTGTTCAAATACATGGAAAATTTAATGTGCATAAACTTATTTAACCATTGACCCCTGTTAACCTCCGAAGTGTCCACAGTCGAACTACTGATAAGCTCAGCTTTTTAACCTAATATCCATTTAGTCCATTTGGGAAGAAATTAATATTTTTGTTTAGCAAGGACACATTAAATTAATCAAAACTGATAGTAACAATGTTATAAAAGATTGTCAAATTTCAAATAAATGCATGCAGATCTTTTGAACCGTTAATAATATTAAGCAGCACAATTTTTCAACGTTGATATTGTTAATGTTTCTTGAGCTGCAAATCATCAAATTAGAATGGGATCATGTGACACTAAAGACTGGAGTAATGATGAAATTTCAGCTTTGCATGACAGGAATAAATTGCATTTGAAAGTATATTCAAATAGAAAGCAGTTATTTTAAATTGTAATAATATTTCCTAATTATGCTGTTTTTACTGTATTTTTCATCAAATAAATGCAGCCTTGGTGAGCATATGTGATCCTGGAACACAAAACCAGTCATGGATGTCAATTTTTTTAAATTGAGATTTATACATCATGGGTGCAAAAAAATAGAAATATTGTGAAAATTGCCTTTAAAGTTGCCCAAATGAAGTTCTTTGCAATGCATATTACTTATCAAAAATTAAATTTTGATATATTATTTTACAAAATGTGGAACATGATCTTTACTTAATATCCTAATGATTTTTGGCATAAAAGAAAAATCAATCATTTTGACCCATACAATGTATACAAATATACCCCAGCGAATTAAGACTAGTTTTGTGGTCCAGGGTCACATATTAGATTTCTTTAAAAAAAAAAAAAAAGTCTAACCAACCTCAACTTTTGAATTTTTTTTTAAACCTTTTCTCATATTATCAAAGGTGAATGAAATGTGTGTCATTCTAATTCTGTTTCAGGTGACCTTTGACCCGGAGGTCTTCTTCAATATTCTCTTGCCTCCTATCATATTTCATGCTGGATACAGTTTAAAACGAGTAAGTATTTTTTATTATTCATTAATACAGACCAGATGTTGTGTGCACAAGATAATGTAGTGCTCAGCATAGATAAACCAAAGCTCATTATTCATTTCAATTCTTCTGTTTGTGTTTCAGAGACATTTCTTCAGGAACTTGGGCTCCATTCTTGCCTATGCATTTGTGGGAACTGTGGTGTCTTGTTTCATCATTGGGTGAGTGTACACAATGTCTTTTGTCTGTGCTTTTTCCAGTGATGAGGGTGAGAACCAGCATTCAGAGGTGTGCGCTTTATTTTTCAGGTTGGTAATGTATGGCTGTGTGACGCTGATGAAGCAAATTGGCCATTTGGGTGGAGATTTCTTCTTCACTGATTGCCTTTTCTTTGGAGCCATTGTCTCAGCCACTGACCCAGGTACTACAGTCCCTTTAGAGTCCCTGTAAAAGTGCCTAAATACAATCATGTTTTTTTTATGCTGTATTGATCAAGCACATTTATTTGAAAAATTAGGTATGTGGTCTTGTTTTTTTGTTTGTTTGTTTTTTGTAAGAGGGGTGTGTTATGGAATTTCTGAACTGGATTTTTTTGCTCTAGCAGAAATTATCTGCACTGTCTAGTGATATTTTTCCTTTAGGAAATTATTATACATAAGTTGCACATCAAAGCGATTTGTTTTCTGGAATTGACCCTTTTCAAAGCTCATTCCTCATGGATAGATAGATGGATGGATGGACGGATGGATGGATAGATAGCACGATTAGCAAGTTACTAGCATGTTGTTAGCATGATTAGCATGTTGTTAACATGTTGCTAGCATGATTGTCTTGTTTTTAACATGCTTAGCATGTTAGGGTTAGGGTTAGGATGTTGCTAGAATGTTACTAGCATGATTAGCAATTTGCTAACATGTATCTAGCATGATTAGCAAGTTGCTAGTATGCTGTTAGCATATTTCTAGCATGATTAGCAAGTTCCTAGCATGATTCTAGTTGCTAGGGATAGATAGATAGATAGTTAGATAGAATGGGTCTCAATGGATTAGAAATATAGTACATAGAAGGGAAGTTTGATTGAGTCTCAAAGGATTCTGGGAGTTTTGACAGTTGGACTTTGAATAGTCTTGGCTCCTTTGAACATTCTGTCAGAATAGGATTTTTGCTAGGTTTAATCATCATGTTTAGGAAAACCGTCTGATCAGTTAGAAAAGATATAGCAACTCGAGTCGGATCAGTCTGAAGATCTGAGCTGAGTTTGGTGGTTCTAGCTTGAAAGCATATTATTCACTGTGTATATATTTCTCCTTTTTAAAGTTACGAAAGTGATTTAGTCAAGAGCAGTGAGAGATTTTCTTTCACGTAAGACCTTAAAGACATAAAATCCCTTTTTTTATACTGCAATGCTTAAAAACACATGCAACAATAAGTATTTGTGACCTCGAAGCACAGCAATGTCACGTGAGTCTGTAACCATGATAGAGACCACCCCTAATCCAGACACTCTTGGCTTCCATTACAGATTGCTTTAGAATAGCATATCCAATGAAATGGCAGATTGCAACAGGTGCTAATACAGGATTGGTCAGTAATGTTTGTAAGGCGGAGCTTAGCGAAAAGTTGTTTTCTGTTTTTGTGTTTTGTAGTGACCGTTCTGGCCATCTTCAATGAGCTGCACGTGGATGCTGACTTGTACGCTCTGCTGTTTGGAGAAAGTGTTCTGAATGATGCCGTCGCTGTCGTACTGTCTTCGTAAGTCTTCTACTGCCTTACTGCTATGTATATACAAACTGCTCTTTTTTTAGCTCATTCATTAGTAATTTTAAGATAAAACTGTTTTGGGTTTTTATAAACAATGCAGAACAATTAATTAACACTTCTCATTTAACATCCAATTCTTCCTATGCTGGACCTTTCATCTGCTCCAGCATGCTGCTTTATTACGGGAGGCAAAGTGGGGCGGGGCATCACAGCCCTAGAGGTGTGGCTTATGCAGAGGGCGGGAACCAGACACTGAGAACGCCCCTCAATGGGTGTGCTGCACATGTAGCTTTGAGCCTGATTTTTAGCATGTGCATTGACTGGTCTGTACCAGAACATGCCGAGTAAATGACCCACAGATATGCTTCACACCAACACCTGTAATGAAGTTAAAGAACTATCTGAGTAGAGCCTCTTTCTTCAAAGGAGAATTCAGGGGAATTCTGAAGTTCATTAGCGTTGCGGTTATGGAAGGTGTGGATGAGGCAGAGCTGTGGGTATTTGCTGATTGGATGATAGCCATTTGCTTTATAGTTTGAAGTGATGCTGTGGTCCTCTAGAAAGTTTTCTCTTGTTCCTGCCTATCCCAAATGCTAAAAATGTCTTTTATTAATTTGAGCACATCATTTTGGACATCAGGTACATTTTAAAAGCATTTAAATGGGTCATATCATGAGAAATCAAACCGTTCTTATTCTTTCAGAACTTAATTTCTATCCTAAAACGTGGGAAATTATGCATTTAAATTAAGCTGCAAAACAACAAAAGCAACAACTGAGCTATAAGAGCAAAAAATGGGAAAATTAAAGATTAATTTACTTCCAGAATAAAAATTTCCTGACAACTTATGTCATCCAAGATGTTCATGTCTTTCTTTCTTCAGTCGAAAAAGAAGTTAAGTTTTAAGAGGAAAACATTTTTCTTCATTTGTGACCCTGGACCACAAAATCAGTCATAAGGATCAATTTCTCGAAATTAAGATTTATACATCATCTAAAAGCTGAATAGATAAGCTTTCCATTGATGTATGGTTTGTTAGGATTTTACAATATTTGGTCAAGATACAACTATTTGAAAATCTGGAATCTGAGGGTGCAAAAAAATAAAAATGTTGAGAAAATCACCTTTAAAGTTGTCCAAATTAAGTTCTTAGCAATGCATATTACTTTTCAAAAATTAAGTTTTGACATGTTTACGGTAAGAAATATCTTCATGGAACATGATCTTTACTTAATATCTTAATAATTTTTGGTAAAAAAACAACAACAACAACAACAAAAAAAACACTAATTTTGACCCATGCAATGTATTTTTGGCTATTGCTACAAATATACCCCAGTGACTAATGACTGGTTTTGTGGTCCAGGGTCACATATAGTGGACTTCTATATTTCCCAACAAAGCGTTGGGAACCATAGAAGTCCACTTTAAGGAGAAAATTACAGCTTTAGTGCAGCTTCCAAGGGCTCTTATCTAGCTAAACAATCGGTCATTTTCTTAAAAAATTAAAACATCTTGGATGACATGAGGGTCAGTACATTATCAAAAAAGATTTTATATCAGATGACAGAAAATGTAAAATATGACCACTTTAAGAAAGCAGTGCAGAGGCACGGAAATAGAAAATACATTTCTACCAGCAGGGCACACTTATCTGATCTATGTCAGAGTTCAGATATTACCAAAACATGAGCACACTTTTCCAGTGTTTTTTTTTTTAAAGCAAAAAAGAGAAATCTCTTTATTTAAAATGCTTTATCCTTTTAGATTTCTCTAAGTTTGACATCAGAATTATTTTCATGTGTTAATATCATGCAATGTATGAGTTTGTGTGAATGTATCTGTGATCTTCCCAGGTCAATTGTGGCATATCAGCCTGAGGGAGACAACACTCACACGTTTGAAGCCATGGCCATGCTGAAGTCATTTGGCATCTTCCTAGGGGTCTTCAGTGGTTCTTTCGCTCTTGGAGTGGCAACTGGAGTCGTAACTGCTTTGATATCCTTTACTAGTTCAATATTCCATGTCGCTTATGTTATGGGATGTCCATGAATCTCATCTGTGGCATGTATCCACCTTATTTTTCCCATAAGAGCAGGTGTGGCCATATGTAAATTTGATAGGTCTGGCTTCTGGTCTCTTTTTTTTTTAGCTGTACAAAACAGCTTGTTTTGCTGTTTGATATTGCAAATTGGTGTGTCTTTCCATGTAATGTATTATCTTAATTATTAGACTAGTTTGTAGTGCAAACAGTTTAAGCATTTAGTGCACGTTGTTATTCTTTTTGTTATTTCCCTAATTAACCAAAAGTCTCGCGCATAAGCTTACTTCTGCGTTGAAGATTAAGGTGGATATATCTCATTCTTATTTGCACTTGATTGTCACTATTAATGTTAAATAATGCATTTAGTAGTTTAGTAGTTCTTTTCATTGACTCCTTTCAACGTTACTAAGTTCACTAAGCTTCGGGACTTTCCGTTGCTGGAGACTGCACTGTTCTTCCTTATGTCCTGGAGTACATTCCTGCTGGCTGAGGCCTGTGGATTTACAGGTGAGCATGAGACTCCTATATAGAAACATATTGTAAACTCCTACTGTATAAATGAATGTCTGTTCTTGTTGTGTTTCTCAGGTGTGGTGGCAGTTCTGTTCTGTGGAATGACACAGGCCCATTACACCTTTAACAATCTGTCTCCGGAATCTCAGAACAGGACAAAACAAGTATGTATTTTTTATGCCGAAACTAAGTCTGATTACAGTTAAATGGATCACTATCAGATTTTTGCAAATGCAAAAGTCTCTTATTCCTCTCCCTAGTGTGTATGATGTACTTAAAACTTTTTAATTTTGTAATAATTATGAAAGAAGTCTCTTGCCCTCAACAAGGCTGCATTTATTTGATTACAAATACAGTAATATTGTGAAATATTTGCACAATTTAAAAGAACTCCTTTCTATTTTAATATATTTTAAAATGTAATTTGTTCCTGTGATGCAAAGCTGAATTTTTATCAGCCATTACTCCAATCTTCAGCGTCACATCAAGAAACATTTCTATTATTAACAAACAGTTGAGTTTCTTACTTGGAAACCATGATGTATTTTGTAGGAGTGGAATAGAAATCTTTCATTAGAAATAATGTTATAAATGTCTTTAAAGTCAATTTTGATCACTTTAATGTGACATTACTGTATTAATTTCTTCTAATCTTGCTAAATCCAAACTTTAAACAGTAATGCATAGAGAAAACAAAATTGGACACTAGCATGAGCCTTGATGAAGTAAGCACTGGTACACTGATGACTCGCATGTGACACGATTGACGTTGTAACACGTTTTCTTTTCAACCCTAGTAATGCTTTAACTATAAAAAATGCTGAGCAGTCCTTCTGAACTTCTCAGAAGTTACAGTTTCTTTTTGGTCTATGGAATATGAAATTTATATAATATAAACATCTCATTATGATTTCTTGTCATTGTGCTCTCTTTCAGTTATTTGAGCTTCTGAATTTTCTGGCTGAGAACTTCATATTTTCCTACATGGGCTTGACGTTGTTCACCTTCCACAACCACGTCTTCAACCCGATCTTCATAGTGGGCGCATTCGTATCCTGACTATGTAAAATTCAGTTTAGTGCCTAAAGGCCTGTTCACACTAAGAGCGATAACTATAAATACAACGTTAACTGTATTTGCGTCCACACCAGTAAACGATAACTGTTTTTGTTGCATTTACACAACTTCAACCAGTAGATGTCCTCAACATGCACGTTTCAAGCGCATCTAAACAGTGGATCTAGCGTAAACTATCTGGGCCTGTATTCACAAAACATTTTATCTTACCACTAAGAGTTCTCCTAAATAGCTGTAAAAGTTTTTAACTAAGAGTTTTCTCTTAAAACCTATTAACAAAGCTGCTGAGACAAACTTTTACTAAGGATTAGAGAGAAGTCTTAAGCTAAGAGTAAGGGAGGGGTTGACCTCGTTGCAATGGATGATGTCAGCATGCTTATTAACTATGCACACAGTGACTGGCTGACAGGGGATCTGAGATTTGTTCAAAGAAATATTGTAGAGTGCAATAATATGTTGCTATATTCAAATAAAGTTTACAAATTTTTGCCACATTCAAATAAATATTGTAAATTACAGGCTAAGTGTTACTAATTAAACAAGTATATGTTCAGCTAATTGTCAGCCTTTTACATGTGTGCTTCTCATAAACAATTAGCTGATATGCATATAAACAGCCTTTTATTAACAGAATAGAATAATCATGGCTGATAGTAAGATATGCAAATGTAAAAGAAAACCAAAATGGACGCAAGAACAGCTGTTACGTCTTGCCCAACTTGTTAATGAAAACAAGCCAAAAAAACAAAAAAGTTGTGTTGGGAAAACGTGCAAATAAATGCAGAGTGTTTCTAAAAGGCAGATTGCCAGCAACAGCCATTTTAGGATAGTTGGGATTTGGTCTTAGTGACTTAGGAGTCCTCTTCACTACTCCTAACATTTCATAGAATCAAAAAAAAAAAAAAGGAATAAAAATAACTTTAGGAGCTAGTTTTAGCACTAAAATGCTTTGTGAAAGAGTCTTACATTCAGAATTGACACGCCCATTACTTTTTAAAGATTTTCTCCTAAATCTGCAAGTTATGAGTGCTTTTTAACCTTAAGATGTTTTATGAACACGGGCCCTGATCTCTAATGTGTTCAGTGTAGTAAAAATAAAAACAATACAGACTCTTTTCTACTGCAAAAGCAGGCAAGACAAAGTTTTCCAAACTAAACTGAATTCCTGAGGTAATTTTATGTTTTATGTTACTCTGTATGCTGTGCAATGTCTGTTTGCTTCTCTACAGTGTTGCCTGCCATTTCAAATACACAAGCCCTTAAATTTCAATAAGGTCTGATTAGCTGTCAGTGTTTTATCATTCATCAGCTGTAAAAAAAAATAGTTCTGAAAGTGATCCAAATGATATTGTTGCTCTGTATCGTTATCGTTATAGTTGTGGTGTAAACTCTGCTATTCTCTTAAATTTAAAATGTTTTTTAGAATGTTATCTGTTATCGTTCCTGGTGTGAATGGGCCTTAAGAAATAAAAATATCAGAAAACAATGGTAGAATGATAAAATGCTCTTAGAAAATGCAAAACAAGTGGAAAATCTGATGGATTACTATTTTAAAAAAGCATGTTTGTGTTTATATTGGGCGGCAATACTTTGCTTAATGTCGTCAAGGAAGTGTTGTTTTTGAGTGATATGTCCAGGGTATTACAGCTCATTGCGTTTCCCAGAAATCAATGGCCCAGAACTGCTTTTTTATGAACAGAGGCCTCCGAAGGCCTCAGGAAGGACAAAATGTCACGGTTTTGAAGAGGGTGTAGATGCTGTCAGTGCAGCAGTAGCTCCGTTTTTGCATTCATGCCTTGACACCTCTCCTCCCAGCTGGCGGTATTTCTGGGCAGAGCTGGAAACATCTACCCTCTCTCCTTCCTGCTGAACTTGGGCCGTAGAAACAAGATCGGCTCCAACTTCCAGCACATGATGATGTTTGCAGGTTTGTTCATAATGCTGCAGGCAGTTCCTATGATCAGCCAAGATCCAAACTATAAAGAATAACCAAGTCTTATTACGGTTAAATGGATTACTATCAGATTTTTGCAAATGCATTTAAAATAATAGTTCACCTAAAATTCTGTCATTATTTACTCACCCTCATGTCGTTCCAAAAGTGTAAGACCTTTGTTCATCTTAAGAACACAAATTAAGATATTTTTGATTAAGTCTGAGAGCTTTCTGACTTTGCATAGACAGCAATGCAAGGTCCAGAAAGGTAGTAAGGGCATCGATTAAAAAAAAGTCCATGTGACATTAGTGCTTCAACCGTAATTTTATGAAGCTACTAGAATACCTTTTGTCTGCAAAGAAAGAAAGAAAATAATTTCATAACTTGCAGAATCACACTGTGGAAAGACAAATCAGGTTTATGGTCACTGTGAACTAATTTTTGGTGTTCTTGCTCTACTCCTCACCAGGTCTTCGTGGTGCCATGACCTTTGCCTTGTCAATCAGAGACACGGCCACTTATGCACGGCAGATGATGTTTTCTACCACATTGCTGGTGGTCTTCTTCACTGTTTGGATCTGCGGTGGAGGCACAACTCAGATGCTGTCCTGCCAGAAAATACGGTCCGTTCTAACCTCACTTTTAGTCTGAAAGACCTTTTTGTGTCTCACAAGTCAACTATGGAAATGGGTTACTCATTAAACATGGCTTTCGTTCTTATTTGCATCCTTTTCGATTTTGTGTAAATTTCCACAATGTGTAAATGTGGGGATGTAATGTGTTCTCGATATGTCGATAAGTCCATGATACAATATTATTGCGAGATATATATTTAAAAGACAAATGAAGACTTGGGGATTTTTTTAAAGTTAAATTCTTCTGTCTAATGTACTTTGAGAGTTCAGAATTAAGAGCTCTAACTCATGTTCTTAACTATGAAAACTTCAGAAAAAAGTCAGTGACCTGAACTTTAAAGGGGACCTTCTTTTTATTTGTGGTATACTGTCTCAGTCTAAATTACATTCCCACTGTTGTTTTAGAAGCCAAACAAATTAGAATATTATAATAATAACAACAACAACAATTTTATATTACTGTTAATCCTATGACAGTAATAGCCATATATTGTAAAACAATTGCACTGTAAAATAAATGAAAAGGAATATTTCATAGGTATATTATTTTTGCTTTACACTACAGTAGGGAAATTACAATTCTTTACTTATTTCTACCTTTGAAAGAGATATTTTGAATTTGGACTACAGTAACGTTACTCATTCAAACCACTAGCTGTCAGCAATTCATACTGCACTTTGAAGCTTTAATTTTTGACGGAAATGGCAGTAGAGCTTTTATTTTGATGGAAAACTCTAGCTTTAGTGAAAACGGGCATCTCACTACAAATCTAGTGAAAATGCTCCAACCGTCTGCCATGAAAATAAAGCATAACTGGTGGCCATTGTGTTCCCACAACTCACAGCGTGTAAAATAAACAAGTTCACTGCATTCACTGTGAACTAAACCATTCTGAGGCACGGAAAACACCGGATCACAAGCTAATCACCTGAACGAAGTGCATGCTAAAACAGACTTGGTGAAGGGCTTATTAAGCCATATTAGTAGTTTAGTTTGACAGGTACTGTGCCAAAACACAACTTTAAAGACTTTTTATGTTCTAATAAGTAGTTTAAATATATTTTAAAAAACTTTGTTTTTTTTTTTACCTTTCGTTTCATATCATCATGTGACCACGATAATATCTTGAATGTTTTGCTATCACGAGACCACAAAATTAAAAATTCTGTTACATCCCTGAGCGAACTCTTTACCAAATTCATTTAACAACTCAACCTCAAATTAGAGAGGATGAAATTGTTCTGTAAGTGTTTTATTACATTTGCTGTGATGCTGTTTTTTGTGTTTGGCAGCGTTGGAGTGGACACGGATGTGGAGAACTCTGTAAGTGTGTTTTTTGGACTGCTGTAGACAGAAGTGCAGTGGCTTATCAAAACAGAGCTGTTTAATGAAGGATTTCCTCTGTGTATGTCTGCAGATTGGCCCTGATGGAGTGGAGAGGAGGAGCACTAAACAGGAGAGCGCCTGGCTCTTCAGGATCTGGTACAACTTCGATCACAAGTATCCTTTGCTGTGTAGCTCTCATTAGTAACCTGCATAAAGAACAAAAACAAAATCAGATGAGAGTAAGTGTGCTACATTTGGTATGTTTACCAATTATTAGCCAATTATTTACCAAAAATTAGACCAAGATACAACCATTTGAAAATCTAGAATCTGAGGGTGCAAAAAAATCTAAATATTGAGCAAATCGACCTTTAAAGTTGTCCATATCAAGTTCTTAGCAATCAAAAATTAAGTTTTGATATATTTATGGTAGGAAATTTATAAAATGTCTTCATGGAACATGATCTTAACTTAATATCCTAATGATTTCTGGCATGAAAGAAAAATCTATCAATTTGACCCATACAATATATTTTTTGGCTATTGCTACAAATATACCCGTTCTACTTAAAGGATTAGTTCACTTTCAGAACAAAGATATACAGATAATGTACTCACCCCCTTGACATCCAAGATGTTCATATCTTTCTTTCTTCAGTTGTAAAGAAATAGTTTTATGAGGAGAACATTTCAGGATTTCTCTCCATATAATAGACCCAGCCGATGAAGAAGGGTCTTATCTAGTGAAATGATTTTCAAAACAAATTGACAATTTATATACTTTTTAACTTCAAATGCTCGTCTTGTCTCGTCTCTGCGCATGCATAGTCTGGTTGATCCAGGTCAATACAGTTAGGGTATGTTGAAAAACTCCTGTCTTGTTTTCGTCTTCAACTTCAAAATCATCCTACACCTTTACCTTTTTTTGGCATTTGATCTTCTTTGTATGTTCACTTTGTAAACACTGGGTTGGTACTTCTGCAGGGATGTAGGACAATTTTGAAGTTGGGGAAGAAAACGAAATGGGAGTTTTTCAACATACCCTAACTGTATTGACCCGGATCACAGAGACTACGCATGCGCATCGCAGAGACGAGAAGATGAGCATTTGCAGTTAAAAAGTATATATATTGTCAGTTTGTTTTGAAAATAATTGTCATTTCGCTAGATGAGACCCTTCTTCATCGGCTGAAGAAGGGTGGGATTGTTTAGAGCACTTTGAAGCTGGATTTGTGCTCCATTTTGAAGCTGGATTTGAACTGCATTTTGGAAGTTCAAACTTGGGGGCACCTGAAATGTTTTCCTCAAAAAACAATTTCTTTACAACTGAAGAAAGAAAGACATGAACATCTTAGATGACAAGGGGGTGAGTACATTATCTGTAAGGTTTTGTGGTCCAGGGTCACATATTTGTTTACATGTGCATCATGACTTGCATCACAACATCTTCACAAAAACTGCAAAATCGTGCCAAACCTTAACCCTCTTGACTTGCAGTTATCTAAAGCCCATTCTGACACATAGCGGCCCCCCGCTCACTGCCACACTTCCAGCCTGCTGTGGTCCTTTGGCGCGGTGCCTCACAAGCCCACAAGCATACGAGGTTTGTATTTACATGCACACAGTGGACTAATAATTATCTGTAGTTCTGGGTTTTCCCCTTTGTTTTAGCTAGATTATGTAGATAGCACTGAAGGAACTAGTCGTTTATGTCTACTTGCTTCCAGATGGCGATAGACAGAATCTGTGTTTATAGGGACGAACCCCTCAAATTCACTTGTAATTGCCATTTAATAGGCTGCAACAGCTGACTGAAATTACCCCCCTCCTAGAGCTGATTATTCAGTGAGGTGTGAACAGACAGTGAATGTGGATTGATAGTCAACAAGAGACGTCAAACCATCTGTTATTGCCATGTTATTAGTATAATAAGAGCTTTCTGTTCAATGCAATGATTATGTTTTAATAGTTGTATGTTTTTTTCATAAATGCGTAAATTTGATAATTTATAAATAGTACAGATTAGCATATCTATGTATTATTGTTATAAATATTACATATGCATTTTTAATAATATTACTTTACATTGTTTGTTGTTTTGAAACACAATGCTCATGACATGAGACACTGTAAGGAAGCGTCTTCATGTGTACATAGTCTTTAATTTTTTATTGCATCAAAGTCCTCAGATTGCTCATTGCAGGCAGTGAGTTTGTTACACAAGGGTTGTAAAGACAGTTTTTTAAAGGCCTTTAGACTTTAGAGATGCAACCTTCTAAAAGCACATTAAAGCACAAAAGACTAAAAGCCTCTTTGAGAACTTGCATCACTAAATCCCTGCCCTTCTATGCAAAATAACAGTTAAATTAAATATTTGAAAATAAATTCACTATTTGTCCTTGCTAATTAACTATTACTGAGTCACGTCTAATAAATAGTTGTAACTGGCAGGGAATCCTCATTCCAGAGTCCGCTCTTTATGAAACATACTTTATTGGACTGTGCTGGTTTTAATTCCTAGTGCAGACTGTTTATTTGGCTGATAAACTTTTGAAAACATTTTTATCATAGTTTTTATCTGAGATATTACATTACGTATAATAGATAATAAAAACAGCATGTGATTAAGTTACCTTTATGTACACTACAGTTCAAAGGTTCGTGGTTGGTAAAAGGTTTTTGAAAGATGTCTCTTATGTTTACAAAATATAAACTTCGTGAGATATTCTGACTTTTTTTTCTCGATTTGTAAGATATAAATTAATAATTTTGAGTCATAAAGTCTGAATAGCAAGATATATATAGTCAGAATTGTGGGATAAAAACTTGCAATAGCGAGAAATAGTCAAAATTGTGAGATAAACTTTGAAAGATTTTCTGACTTTTTTTCTCAGATTTGTGAGATATAAATGCATAATATTGAGTTACAAAGTCAGTATTGTGGGATATAAGCTCACAATTGTGAGATATGAACTATGATATATTCTGACTTTTCTCCGAATTGTGAAATATTAATTCATAATTTTGAGTTATGAAGTCAGAATTGGGGGATATAAACCTGCAGTTGTGAGAAATAAAAATCTAAATTGTGAGATAAACTGATACAAACTTTGTGAGATATTACAACTTTTTTTTAGAATAATTTTGAGTTATAAAGTCAGTATTGTGGGATATAAACTTGCAGTTGCGAGAAATAAAGTCACAACTGCGAGATCTAGACAGTGAGATATTCTTACTTTTCTCTGAATTGAGATATAAACTCATAATTTTAAATTGTAAAGTCAGATTAGCGAGATATAAAGTCAGAATTGGGGAATATAAACTTGCAGCTGTGAGAAATACTGCAAGTCACAACTGCAAGATATAAAATTTCTCAGAATTGTGAGATATAAATTCATCATTTTGAGTTATAAATTCAGAATAGCGAGATACAATGTCAGAACTGCAGAATTTTTTTCTCAGAATTGTGAAATGTAAACATGTAATTGTGAGTTACAAAGTTAAGTTCTAAGGGGAAAAAAGACTTTCTCAGAATTCTGAATTTATATCTCGCAATTCTGAATTGCGTGATTCAAACTCACAATTGGGAAAATATAAAGTCGCAATTCTGAGAATTCTGACGAATCACGCAATTCAGAATTGTGAGATATAAATTCAGAATTTAGAGATATGAAGTCAGAATAGTGAGATATACAATCAAAATTATAGGATAGAAACTCGCAATTGCATGAAATAAAGTCACAGTTGCACATATTCTGACTTTTTACTCCAGTTTGTGAGAGATAAATTAATAATTTTGAGTCATAAAGTCTGAATAGCAAGATATGTAGTCAGAATTGTGGGATATAAACTCGCAGTTGCAAGAAATAAACTTTGCAAGGTAATCTGACTTTTTTCTAGGAATTGTGAGATATAAACATGGAATTGTGAGTTACAAAGTTAAGTTCTAAGGAGAAGAAAAAGACTTACGACTTAATCTGATTCAAACTCGCAATTAGGAAAAGTCGCAATTCTGAGAAATAAAGTCAGAATTTTTTCACAATTGCGAGTTTGAATCACAAAATTCAGAATTGCGAGAGAAAAAGTCGCAATTACCTTTATTCATTTTTTTCTTTAGTGGCAGAAATGGGCGTCCATAGGATTTAAATCATTAACTCTTATTGCATTTTAGCAGATTTTATTCCCTCAACCTCATTTGGCTCCAGGATGATTATAAGTAATAATCAGCAATAAGTTTATTAGCCTCCTTGCTAAATCACTATTTACATACTCAAAAATTCTACTCATATTCAAATGAATGAAAATGAAATCACCACTGTATGTTTTCTCTCAGAACGAGGGTCAGCTGAAAGACAGCGACTCAGACCTGATCCTGAACGACGGTGACATCACGCTGACGTACGGCGACATCACCGTGAGCACAGATGCCACGGGCGCTCACACGAGCGGGACGCCCGTCGGCGGAGTGGTCGTGAACTCCGATGAGGCTCTGGACCGAGAGCTGGCGTTCGGCGACCACGAGCTGGTGATCCGAGGCACCCGATTGGTCCTGCCCATGGACGATTCGGAGCCGCCGCTGTCTCTGGACTCGCACCGCCACCGGCACAAGAATGAAACGATGAGTTGAGCGGGGCAAACGCTGACAGAACGAGTCTCTCTTCTCTCTATCATGTCTCATCCAGAGTGATCTCTCTCAGCACCTCTCTCTCTCTCGTCTCTGAAGTGGCTGGTTTGATGTCTCTACCTCATTCGTCACTCTTTCTTTTACGTCATCACAGAAATGTAAATTATTTATTCACTTCTCTTCTGCAAGGCTTTTCAGACCTAATCAGAACACTTAGCATCTGACATCACGGATCGGAAGCATGCTCTGGTTTCTCTGAGGTTATCATGACAACAGAATAAGCATACTTTTATTGTCTGTATAGCAAGGCGTAAAATTGCCATGACCTGGCCTGCATGCTTATTTGTGTCCTCTCTTGACGTGCGAGCGCTTGTTTAGGAGATGTGAAGAGTCCGTGGCACATTCCCGTAGGTCTGATGCTTTTTACTGCCTTCTTTGTGAGCGTCTGACAGAGGCGTGCTGATTGGTGGCTCTGCGTTTGCTGTGCAGTTACAATCAAGTGCCTGTCGAATGTAGTTTCCCCCCTTAGAGCAAAATGACACTCTTTGCCGTCCACTAGAGGGAGGCCTTGTATTTTGATACTGTTTTGTTCGTCTGAGCTGTACGGGCAGACGCCATTCACTCCGAGTATCTTGTGATTGGCTGTAGGATGCGGATGGATCTTATATTGTGACCTTTGACTGTGAATCTGAAGGTTTTTACGCCATGTTGTTTGTGTTATTGTTCCGCCCAGTCAGAAGATAGAGAGCCATTCATACTGTGCAATTTCTCTTTTTGTTGTTGTTGTAACATTTTTCTAAAACAACTAAGAAAAGATATTATTTTTCTTTTTTTGTCCATGTAGTTGTCATGTTTAACAACAGTCTAAAATAATATGTTTGACATTAGGATTACAAACCACCAAAAATGACGAAAAAAACACCCATACTTGTTGAAGTAGGGCCATCTAGCATAATGCATTGAGCAATCTGTAAAAAAAAACAAAACAAAAACAAAAGTAAGAAAGAAATGCTAATGAGACTTAATTCCTAATTTTTTGCATGTTATGTGGAGAAGCATAACCCTCCACGTTTCCTCCCAAATGTCCTTTTTGTGTGTTAATGGTTTCTAACAAATCGAAGACTCTTTATCTGTCTAAATCAGTGTAGAGCGTCGCACCAACACTGTTGTGATTTTTACATTGGTTGGGATAAGAGTCATTCTGTAGCTGTTCAGATTTTAGACTTATTTTAAAAGGGCTGAATGAATAAAATCATTTTAACGTTCACACCTATGGGAATGGTCTGTCAAATGGATTCATGCTTGACAGGCATCTGAAAATATTGGCTTGGATTTGTATGCAATTATGAATGCAGTGAAAGTTAGATCTTTACATTAAGACCTGCATCCCAATTTGCATAATTTACATCCAAAACACAATGTGTGGATTAGAATTAGTGCCTCTTAAATTATGTAGAATTTTTCCCATAACTTTACATACTGATTGCAGAATCTGTAACGTGTTCAGCATTATTTTTTAAAATATGAGAGATTCATACAACAGTGTTTTAGTGCTATGTTAAAAAAAATCTAAAATTACCAGATTAAAGTCGTCATGTTTTGAGAATAAAGTCAAAATATTCAAGTATGTTTTACTACACAAAATCATGAAAGTGAAATTACTAAAATTATTTTGTTCAAAAGTTTACATTCCCTTGGTTTATTACATTGTTTGCCTCATCTCATCACCTGCGATTTGTATATACTTGAATCTCTTCTGTCAGAGTATATACATATATAAGTAAATAAATAAAAGTAAATAAATAATAGTAAAATATATATATATATATATATATATACACACACACACACACATATTTTACAAATTCTCCAAAGGGTTTCATGACAATTTCATAACGCCCAGATACTGTCTACAGTGTACTTTCCCATCATTGGTACATAATTTAAGTCTGCACTAGAAGTTTGTGAATTGGGATGCAGCTAATGTCTTTGAGTTATTCTTAAAGGGAACCCCGGGTCTTGTATGGCTTAATATAACATAAATGATGTCCCTTACTGAAATATGTAGTAGAAAACCTCTGAAATAATTTTCATTTTTTTTAAAAAAAGGTTTGCTATAACTTTTAATAGACCTGGTATTGTGTGACTCCTAGTTAATGGGTTCCAAGTCATCTCTTATTTCCTGAAGCAAATTAAAATAACATGGCTTGGCAAACAATAAGTTTAAGTAATGTGTTCCGTCTTTGGTAAACCAGTACAATTTTAATGTCAAAAAACAGTTTTGCACTGGCACGAGCTGTTTGTAAAACTAGAGAAGGAATCTAAACGTCAAGTGAAATCTGCTCTGAGAAACTCCTTCAGTGGCTGCTGCATCATGACAAGTGACGGCATGTTTACATCCTGCCAGGATAGCATCTAGCACTTCTTGTCTCTGCCGTTTGTAAGCTCTTTCGGTAGCTGTGGTCTACTAAAACCCTTAAAGACATCAGGGTTAATGTGGAGAGAACAAAGACGCAGGTTTTATTCGTCCACAGGATGTCCATCTTTCCATTCTTTTCTCCTCTTATTGGTAGAAAAGCAGTGAACTTACATCGCTTCTCCTGTTGCCCTCCGACCAAAAATTACAACCAAAAGCCGCACAATGTGAAGTCGTATCAGTATTTTATTGTGCATTCAGAGTTGTGTTGTGGTAAAAAATAACAGGTAGTGCCAGTAGCTCACAGGGTGCAGCCATTTCATGTCATCAAAATAATGGTGCAGAAATATGCATAAAACGTAAGCTTTTATAGTCTACTACATCAGTAAGAGACTTCATTTGTTATATTAAGACACGCAAGTCTTGATACATGGGGTTTCCTGTCATTTTAAGATGAAGCGAGAGCCATAACCTGAAAAAATGAAGGAACAAAACAGATCTTTTGTAAAATCCAGTCCATGTGTTTGTAGTTTCTCCATTGCTTTCTGTCTGTTCGTGGACTATGTAGGAACCGCTGTTGTGTGGATGTTATCTGGCGAGGGTGGCATCATTAACTGCAGAGCAGGAAGTGTTGATAAGACCCCACCCTGCCAAAAACGTCTGTGTGTGCTGGAAATATTTGCACATGCTGTGGAAGGAGATGATGATGGCCGGTCGTCACAGTGGCATCAGAGGCCTTCAACACGGATATGACCTGCTGTGCAGGATCATGTGATGAGGCCACAGTATTGTAATGCACAGGAACAGTGTGTGTTTGAATAGAGCATTATTAGCAGATTTGCACTTTCGTTTTTCTTTTTAATTTGTTTAAAAGAGACTAACCTGAGAAATACCTACTGTTCTTTGTCTGAGCAGAATGAGATGAGCGAATGAACTCCAATGTACTTTTTTTGTCCTTTTGAATGAGAAATTCAGACATCCTGCCAAATGATGTTAAAAAGTATTGCGTGGCAGCAGGATTTCGTAAATGTTTGTATTTGTCGTAATGGAGAATGAATCTTGTTCCTTTCAGACAGCAAATGAATCACGAGTATGTGAACCTATGGGATACTGAGTGGTACAGATGATCTAGAGGTTTCTCTACATTGTGAAGATATTGTTACAGAAACGAATCTCATTTATTTAGGGGTGTGATTACTTTAATAAAACCTTTCTTCTTTTTAAACACTGGTATAATCACATAATGTTCTCCTCCAAAAAGACTTCAAAAACGAACAATGAGAGCTTGAGCGTATGTCAAAACAGACCTGTGCATCCCAGCTAGTCCAAAGTAGCAGAAGCAAGTTGAATGGGCTTTAATGGTGGTGAATGTGCTGTTTGTACTGGTACGTAGCTGTGTGTTAGTCACACTATGTGCAGCTCTACTCTAATGTGTTGCAGGTACTGACTGTTTACATCTGTGTAAATATTCTCATCTGTTCATGTGCGTGCAATGGTCAATAAACAGAAGCCTGTGCTTTCGATTAAATAATCTCGCATGGCTGTTTTAATCTCCATATTCCCCGACTGTGTTCATAAAAACTCGATCGCTGCTGGAACTCTTCTCTTAGGCTTTGACATCATTCCTGAAGCAGCTGTTTGGAAGCTGTGTAAATGAAATATGTCTGATGAAACCGGATTAATGGCCCCTAGATAAAAGGCCCTTTTGATTTACTTTCTTCTAACGCACAAATAGCAACAAGCACCAAAACAGTGCCTTTCTAAACACATTTGCCCTTACAAATAGTGAAAATATCTTGATCCATTTGGTCATTGTGTACAAAGACAATAGGTTGAATCTGAGGTAATTTGATCTTACTTTGTTATTGTTATTTCTGTTTTCTTTGTGCACAAAAAGTATTCTCATAGCTTTATAAAATTAAGGTTGAACCACTGATGTCACATGGACTATTTTAACAGTGTCCTTACTGCCTTTCTGGGCCTTGAATGTGTCAGTTACTCTCTATGCAGGGTTAAAAAGACCTCTCAGATCTCATCAAGAATGTTTCAATTTGTGTTCTGAAGATGAACGAAGGTTTTAAGGATTTGGAACGACATGAGGGTGAGTAATTAATGACAGAATTTTTATATCTGGCTGAACTATCCCTTCCCTTTAAATACTTTATTTGAACTTTAATGGATTTTGGGACTACAAAAATATCTATTTTTTAAAGTGTCTTTTAGCACATACCATTTACTTAATGTCAGTAGATTAAGTAATCACTCTCATTTGGTTTCTCTTCACTTGTGCTGTGGAGAGCTCAGGGTGATGAAGGATCAGGTAACATGTTCCTTATATGGTCAGAACTTTTAACAAGAGCACATCCTTACTGGAATCCCATCCAGTCTAACATTTACATCATAGTCTGACAACAATGCAGAAAAAAGGGACTTGTGTCTGTTTATAAGGGAACACGCAGCAAACTTTCACTCAGTCACATTGTAATAAATCAGAAATGCTCAGCAACCTTTCAACCTGAAAAAATTCTTTTTCAGGAAATATTATAAAATCTTGGCTTTTTATTTCAGTGTATCTTTGAAGTCATCTGTTGTATTGCATAATGATCTTCTGCAGTATGTCACAGATTTTGCCCATCACGGATATACAGGAAACTCACATAATGGTGGAAATTTGGGCGCAAACCTGTTTTTGAGGCTAAATAAAGGATAAAAGCCTGTCAACTTCAAGCACTTTTCTCATACATCAACAGCAAAGACAGATATTATGCCATGGTAAAGTGAACATTAATGGACAGAACAAAATCCATGTTCGCTCCAGTTTTAAAGGGATAGTTCACCCAAAAATGTCAATTCCGTCAATAATTACTCACCCTCATGTTTTTTAAAACTTTTTAGACCTTTGTTCATCTTCAGAACACAAATTAAGATACAGTTGAGGTCAAAAGTTTACATACACCTCGAATCGAAAAAAGGTTAATTGTTTTACAATAAAAAGAGGGATCACGCAAAATGCATGTTATTTTTTATTTAATACTGACCTGAATAAGATATTTAAATAAAATACATTTACAAATAGTCCAGAAGAGAAAATAAAATAACCCCGTTCAAACGTGTACATATGCTTGTTTGTCCTGAACAGTTAAACTGCCTGCTGTTTTTCAGGAAAATCCTTCAGGTCCCATAAATTCTTTGGTTTTTCAGCTTGTTTTTTTACGTATTTGAACCCTTTCCAACACTGACTGTATGATTTTGAGATCCATCTGAGAACAACAGAGGGACTCATATGCAGCTTTAAGGTTCAAATGCTCACTGATGCTTCAGAAGGAAACTTTTTGAATTTAAAAATCAGGGTAAATTCAGCTTATTTTGTCTTCTGGGAAACATGTAAGAATTTTCTGTATCTTCTGAAGGCCATTACTATATAATAATAAAAAAAAGATATTTAGGCAAAATAAGAAAAATGTACACTTCTCCTTTCTGTTCAAAAGTTTGCACCCCTGCCTCTTAATGCATTGTGTTTCTTTCTGGAGCATCAGTGAACATTTGAACCTTCTGTAATAGTCTGTAATGAGAAAGATCATACAGTCATTGTTGGAAAGGGTTCAAATACACAAAGATGCTAAAAAACCAAACCATTTCTGGGACCAAAGGATTTTTCTTAAGAACAGTGGGCAGTTTAACTGTTCAGGACAAACAAGTGACTCGTGAACAACTATTACTAAATGAAAAAACAGCTGTGGGTCATTTAGGTAACAACACAGTATTAAGAATCAAGTGTATGTAAACTTTTGAACAGGGTCCTTATTTTCAGTTGTTGACTATATTTGAATGTCTTTTGTGTGAAATGTCTTATTCAGATCAGTACTAAATAAAACATAAAACATGAATTTAGTATGATCCCTCTTATTTTGGTCAAATAATTAACATTTTACAGATTCTGCACGGTAAACTTACACCTCAACATAGACAGCAACACAACTACCATGCTCAAGACCCAGAAAGCTATTAAGGACATCATTAAAATCGTCCATGTGACATCAGTGGTTCAACCGTACTCTTTTTGTGCGCAAAAAACAAACAAAAAGAATGACTTTATTTTACAATTTCTTTTCTTCTGTATCATGACACATCCATGAAATGTACTTGTTTGGAAGATACACTACAAAAATATATCCAACTGAACTTCTGACTAGCCACCTGTCCTGTCTTCCTATCAGTGATTACTATACAAAATATTATTATGAGGCAGAAAAGAATTGTTTGGCTCAGTCACAGATGCCAGGACATAAATAAGCATAGATCTCCTGCTTCCACTGCCAGGCCCTTCATAGCTTCTGTTCTTCATGTCACTGATGTCTTTAACCATTTGGAGGCTCTCCAAGAACTGGTGACAAGTTGGAGGTTGTTTAAAGGTGATGATATTTGTGCACTCAGTAGTGTTCTGTTAATTCCACAACACTGTATATATCACAAGTGTCACACAAGTGTTCCGGCCAGGGTCTTACACTGAACCATTTTTAGTTCCCAAAAACCTTTCAGTCAACAGTTGTTATCGTGAAGAACATTCTCAAAATCTAAAGGCGCCTTTTTCTTAATATAGAAGCTTTTGTGGAATGAAAAGCTTTCATGAAGTGTGAAAACGAGTGTGGGTCAATTCTGAAAGCTATGAAATCTTCTTAGTGGTCTGTGTTTTCTCTCTTCAGTGAGCATCTAGGGAATGTGTTCTACTAGAATAAAGCATCTGAAGTGACACAATAGTTGTTGAAAAATCTGAGCTGTATCATTATGAAAGACTATAAACATGTTCATATTTATTCTGAACAGATCACTAAACATACCGAATGATCATTTATCACAGCTCACTTAAATATCTGCTCTCTATTTAGGCTTTTATACACAGTTGGTTAAGCACAAAGAGTGAATTCCAGTCTGATGTCATTGTTGATATGAACTCCAAGTATTTGGATCATATCCTGATTTTTTTTTTACACTCCCCCTTGTGGATGTTTTTAAGCCCAGTGATCCTGCAGACGAGGAGGAGACCATCTCTCATCATCGCTGCAGACAGCTGCAACTCACATTGCTCAGTGCTTACTGGTAAGTCTGATGTAGGGATTGTGGTAGATAAATGCATATATCTGTTTTTCTGTGGATTTTTTAAATAGAAATATATGTATTTATTCATTATGTAGTAAGCGAATGTGTGAAATGTCTATCGAGTAAATTCCTATGTATGTTCCAAACAATTTTTCAGCTGAAATATGTAAGTAGACTTAACCAACTTTAGAATATGTAGCATTAATTGTGCTGTTTATGGTGAGTTTACACAAAGTCTATGAAACTGTTTTTTGTTTGTTTGTTTTTATTATTTATTATTTTATTAGTTAATGAGTGCAAGGGATGTCAACTTATATCCAAACAAATTCTGAAGTTAAGCATTGCCTAATGCTCTCTGAGGTTATTTTTCCTGAGCCACACCTACAGAATTTGACTTTTATAGTGTAAAACATTATTGTATTTGAGGAACGATGAGACATTTATTGCAGTTTGTCCCTTGTGAAGTGCTTTGAGTGTCAGGAATGCTATTAAATCTTTATTGGGATGAACTCCTTTAGAAAAAAAAAAAAAAGTCCTTTACAAACGTGACATAAGATCCTGCTGAATAGACAAAACTTTTTGTATAAATGAATATTTATACATTTATATAAATGTATAAAGTAATATTTATTTGTTTTTATTTTTTCATTTTGTTCTGAATTTTTCAGTTTATCCAGCAGATCATATTATCTTTAAAAGATTCTTATTTGTATTAATCCCATATATATATATATATATTTTAATATTTATATTATAAAATCATATAAATATTTTAAGAGGGATATTTTAAGATTGGTTTCAAATTCTGATTAAAATAACTGACTTCTAAACCAAACCACTTATAAACTATGGTTATGGCTTAACTATTTACATTCAAATTATTATTTTCGTTTTTTTAAGTGATTAATTTTTTTAAGGATGCTGTGGAAGCATTTTCATTTCCATCTGACTCACATCCTGTATCCACTGCATGTATTTTACAACTTTGTTTACATTGCTTTTTAATCTGAAAGCATCAGAAGTTAAGTACCTTTGCTGAATGTTTGTGTTAGCAGAAATCATCCTGCCTTATAAGGACAAAATACTTTTTGGATCTCACATACCATATAATCAGTTACTGAAACACTTCAGTTGAACAGTCTCAGACTCAAAACATCTGCTGTAATCCACTAGGTGGCGTGTACATGTCTAAAACACAGCATTTACTTTGAAGGTCCTAATTTGGAAATGTGGTGCTCTGGAGACTGTGCCACCTCATTCTGTCCATTAGGGGCGCCACATCTCTCCTGTCTCCTCTCCACTGCTCTCTCCTTTCGCCAGTTGTGACTGGTGACACATTTCAAGCCAGGTTGTAAACATATGCTAAACCTATAAAGCTATAAAGCCTACTGTATCATATTGGATACATAAATATGCAAAAAATCTAAATAATCAACAAAATGAAAACTGCTTGTTATTTGTTGAAGTTGAGTAAAAGTCCTTTTAGTATAATTATAAAAAAGGTCCACCATCAAATCATGGTTCATATTCTTTTTGCTGTAAAATCCGTGTATAAAGGCAATTTAGAGAATTGTTTCTAAGCACATTTTAATTATTAGAAATGTATTGCTGAAAAAATTACAAAGACTGTGAAGTGAACTATGTAGTACTGAATTGTGGAGTCAGACGTTAAACTTTTTTTTGTGTTCAGAATTTTCTAGATGACGCACTTAGCGTGGCCCCTCCCCTGTCGCTATAATAACTATTAGTATTAGTTAATTAGTTAATTAGTATTACTATCATTACAGTGACTACACAGCACTACAGCACTACAGTTTGCTAGCTAGCTATGCTTTTGTCACGTAAATACATATTACCTGTTGTATAGCTGCGTGTGTGTAAATCCAATTAAGCTGTCTGAGGGAGAATCCATTCAGGTTGTAGCTGTATTTGACAGTTGAAAAAGGCGGCAGCTTTCCCGTGAAGGGGGCGTGGTTTCCGCGCTGACAACGGACACGCCCCCAGCATTTGACATCACAACTTATTTTATTTACTTCACGTTTTTTATCATTCAGATTTCTGGGTATGAAGCAACCTAGGTCTATCCAAACATAATTTAAAAAAAACCCCACAGAACTTTACTTGAAAACTAAGAATTCAAATATAATCTTACTAAATCCTATTATTAGGAGATATGAAATGACAACCGTTATTTATAGTACATATACACGCTTCTGCTCACCAAACCTGCATTTCTGCATTCGATCCAAAGTACAGCAAAAAAAAAAAAAAAAACAACAACAAAAAACTATTGTTTTCTATTTTTTTTGTATTCATGTTATTTCAAAGCTGAATTTTTAGCATCATTACTCCAGTCACATGATCCTTCAGAAATCATTCTAATATGCTGATTTGGTGCTCAAAAAAACAAAAACAAAAAAAACCAAAACATTTATTATTATTAATATGCTGAAAACAACCGAGTATATTTTTTTCAGGTTTATTTAAGGAAGTTCAGAAGAACAGCATCTATCTGAAATAGAAATGTTTTGTAAAATAAATGTCTCAGAACATCACTTTTGAGCAATTTAAAGCATTAAAATAATATATATACTGACTTTAAGCTTTTGAATGGTATAATGTTACAAAAGCTTTTTTATTTTATTAATCCTGAAAAAAAAATACCCAGTTGTTAATTACTGCTTTTGCTTAGATCAGATAAATACTTTTGACTGGTAGTGTATGCATTTTATGTAAGTAGTCTGCTATAAAGATACCGTCAATATAACTTAATTTTTGATTAGTAATATGCATTGCTAAGAATTTCATTTGGACAACTTTCAAGGCGATTTTCTCAGTATTTAGATTTTTTTTGCACCCTCAGATTCCAGATTTTCAAATAGTTGTATCTCAGCCAAATATTGTCCTATTCTAAAAAATGATGTATACATTAAAAAAAAGACCCTTATGAATGATTTTGTGGTCCAGGATCGCATATGAACCTTTTAAATATATATTTTGTCGAAAGGTTCATTTTATTGATTTTTTTGTTTTGTTTTTTTTGTTCATCAAAATTTTCATGTTCCATTAACAAAAAGGGACAAAGGGACAAAAGGGACTGTGTTTCACAACTTTGTTTTTGTTTCACCACAGAGCCATGAATGTGGAAATCTCTGTCTGATTTCTACATTCTCAGTAACAATCACTTATGGCACTATGGAACAAGTAGATGTTTTCACCAGAAACATTTGTGGATGTGACCTGACACAGGGTTTTGGCTTTGACTTGTCTGTCAGCAAAAGTAATTTGGACCCTAAATTTAAACAGGCTCAAGATTACATGTATTTACACATAAGAAGAGGTCCTGCTAAATGTTTATTTGAAAATGCACCAGCGATCTTTAATAAGTACTTGTTCTTGGTCAATGAGATGGAAAACACTGGCATGCTGACCTTCACGTCGCTGACCGCACACATGTCACATGTTGTCATGTTCCCCAACTGTGTGTGCTCTGGACGGGCATCAGATGAGTCACTAGTCTGCGAATAGTATTGTGATAAATCGTCTGGATTTATTATCGTAACTGAGAGGCTTTTAAGACTATTATTCCTATTTTGGTTACTTTTAATTCCTAATGGAATAGATTTAATAGATGCCAGAATCCAAGTAACACTCTTAATGCGCAAGATCTCTGGCAAGAGATAAACTTAAGTGTTTACATGTTTAAAGAACTGGTCCATTCACTTTTACGAGCCATAATAGTGCTGTTTTCACAACTGCCTCATAATTCCTATTCAGTCCTTGTTACCTCACATTCTTCAATGAATGCATCATTCTACGGCAAATGTTTCCCTTCACATCAGCACTGACCCATTCTTGACTAGTATCTTCCTCATCCACTTCACAAGTTGGTTCTTCAGGTCATAGGCCAACAGTCTGCAGGCTGTGATTTGCTCTCTAGCAGGGGTTAGATAAGAGATGAGAGGGGGCTGTTTTAGTGCATGATGCCAGATTGCTATTTCAGGCCTCCCGCGAGGCAGGACTTTATTAGAGGACAGGTGGATGTGTTTCCATTGTCCACACTGATCACCAATGAGTCATTTCCTTAAAATTTCAGCCAGACACACAAAAACATGTTCTCTACACCGTTGCACATTAAGTAGTTCTAAAAAGTCACATAAATGTAACATAAAATTTGAAACCAAGTGGCATCTTCACAGGTCGACAGTCACTTTTCTCAGGACTTGCTATGTTTCGAATATGTTTAAGTTGAAGTACACTACATTAAAAGTTTTTCATGTTTTTTTAAAGAAGTCTCTTCTGCTCACCAAGCCTGCATTTATTTGATCCAAAGTACAGCAAAAACAGTACAATTTTGAAAAAATAAAAAAATAAAAAATTATACTATTACTAAAGTGTTTTCTATTTGAATATATTTTAAAATGTAATTTATTTCTGCGATCAAAGCTACATTTTCAGCATCATTACTCCAGCCTTCAGTGACAAATGATCCTTCAGAAATCATTCTAATATATATGTATATATTAGAATATATTTATATATATAAATTGTTAGTTGTTCAAAAACTTTTGACTGGTAGTGTATGAAGTCTGTTATGTGTACCAGTGGTAAAAACACACACTAGTTTGGTGTGAATAAAATGTGTCTTGAAGTCCTCCACATAAGATGTTTGTGTGTTCAGATGGCTTCAGTCCCTTCATGGAAATTACTGCAAAATGAGTGGTCTGTAATCATTAGTATGTTTTTTGATAATGTCATACATATTTGTAAGTAACTACAGGAATCTTGGCTGGGTCCAAATGAAGCATAGCTTTCTTGATACATCACAATCCCAATCAGCAACCTGACAACTTGAAATGAGTTGAGAAATGAGAGCACGGTTTAGCTTAAACGGTCAAAAGTCCAGTTCGGATTTTATATCGAAGGCACCTGAGGTCAGTCACACTTGTGTAATATTGTCCTCCAAAAACCTTTTAATGAATCACCACTTTTCCCCGTCCCAGTTTTATTGCAATTATTGTTTAAACACACAAGCCAAAAGCAATAGATAGTTTACTTCACAATATAAGCACTAATAAACAAAGTAGTTCTAGGTGAACTCATAAAGGCTGAGAATGCAGTGGCCCATGACTAATCCATTTCAGAACAAGCACAAAACCTCCAGGCTCTCCGACCCACCAGATCCCAGTGAAAGACTGTGAAAAATCCTTTATTTTGCTCTCTGAGGTCACAAGCAAGGAATTCAGATGAATTCAGTTCCCTCTCTCTGACTCCCTCCCCTTCACTTCTCTTTTCCAGCATAGCCTAACATGGAGAGGGCAGCTGATGCTTTGGTTGGGATTGTTGGCTTTGGGAGGACAGGCCATGGGTGTGGTGGCCAACTGGGGGCAGGGTGTAGGTTTTAAGGGCCAGCTGGGGTCGTATATATGACAAATAACCCAAACAAAAGAGTGGAGTTCTCCTCTAACTCTTTGGGTGTTTGGTTACCTCCTTCCTTCCATCCTTCAATCTCTCTCATTTTCTTCAAGACTTTCCTGAAAGCAGATATGAGTTACTACAGGCACTCAGGTAAAGATGTACAGTCATGAAAAGCTTTTGGTGGATCGGCCTATGGATTCTCTTCATGTGCTTCCATTGGCACTTATTTTGCTGGATGTGGTTTCTGGTTGAGCTTGCACTACTATTCAAAAGTTTGATTTCAGTATTTCTTGTTTTCAACATTGATGATAGTAAGAAATGTTGTTTAGGCAGCAAATCAGCATATTAGAATGATTTCTGAAGGATCATGTGACGAAGCCTGAGAAGACTAGAGTAATAATGCAGAAAATTTTGCTTTGTATCACAGGAATAAATTACATTTTAGAATATATTAAAACAGAAAACACTCATTTTAAATCTCAAAATTATTTATTTAATATTGCTGTTTTTACTGCATTTTTGATCAAATAAAGGTAGTTTTGGTAAGTATAAGAGACTTCTTTCAAACTTTTGAATGGTAATGTATACTATAATTTTTGAACAGTAATATTTTTAATGTAAAGTCTCTTCTGCTCACCAAGACTGCATTTATTTGTTCCAAAGTATAGCAAAAACGGTACAATTTTGAAATATTTTTACTATTTAAAATAACCGTTTTCTTATGATTTCAAAACTGAATTTTTAGTATCATTACTTCAGTTACATTATCCTTCAGAAATCATTCTAATATTCTGATTTGCTACTCAAAAAACATTTATTATTATGTTGAAAACAGGTGTCTTTGATGAACAGAAAGTTCAGAAGAACAGTATTCATCTGAAATAGAATCTTTTGTAACATTAAAAATGTCTATATCACCACTTTTGATCAGTTTAAAGCTTGCTTGCTAAATTAAATTCTTAATTTATTTCCCAAAAAAGAATGGTATAGTGTATAATGTTACAAAAGCTTTTAGATAAATACTGATTTTTGGAAAAATTATTACTCAACTGTTTTAAATATTGATAATAATATTAATAAAAATGTTTTTTGAACAGCAAATCAGCATATTAGAATGATTTTTGAAGGATCATGTGACGAAGCCTGAGAAGACTAGAGTAATGACACTGAAGCCTGGAGCAATGGTGCTGAAAATGTAGCTTTGATCACAGGAATAAATTACATTTTTAAATATATTCAAATAGTAATCTGTTACTTTAAATAGTAAAAATATTTCAAAATTTTATTTTGTTGTAATAAATGCAGGTTTGGTGGGCATAAAAGACTTCTTACTGTTCAAAAACTTTTGACTGGTAGTGTATGTTGGGTTTGGTTGTGGTATCTCCATATGTGATTTGTCTATGACATTGGTGGCAATGGTTTTGTATGTTTTTTGGATAGAGATTCGAGTTCAAGTAAAGTTTGTTTTATATTTCCAGTATAAATTAATATTAATCTTATTTGAAGGCCTGTGAGTATACTAGCTAGCCCAGTATAACCTGATGTATCAGACAGGCAAATACTTTTTTATCTGTGTCATAGTGATGGTGAGCTCAGGCATCAGCTGTGGACTTCCGTGTAACTGAACGTGATTTTCATCTAGACCACTTTAGTCCAGGATCAAGATGTCAAATATAGGTGCATCAGTCAGTGTTTGCTTTAATGTTGTTATGCTCTCTTCGGTTACTGTTCTCCGCATGCCTGAATCTGATCTCGTGTTGACCTTTCAAGCAGCGTTTGCTCTTCGCTTTGGGACAAAGTGGTCCATTTGATAACACTCTGACAGAGCTAGCTAAAAATGAACAGCTGATGGACAGCATCCCAAAAGGCTTAATGATTGAGCATACTGCTCAGGTCACAAAGATATTTCAGTTCACAGAAGCCACAACACTAATACCTGTATATGTGTGAAGTCAGAGGAGAGAATTAAGAAAATGGACATTACTAAATAGACTTACTGAATCTAGAAAGTCTAAATCATTTTATTTTTTAAACAGTAAGATTTGTAATGTTTTTTTAAAGAAGTTTCTACTACTCAAGAAGCCTGCATTTATTTGATCCAAAGTACATCAAAAACAGTCACATTTTGAAATGTCTAGTCTCAAGATGCACACTAGTAATGTTTTTCCTAAGGCATGTTTATAAAAATTGCTTAAATGTCTTAATTGAACTATGGCCTAATCCTGGTTTAGGCTAAGCCCTGTCTATGAAACCGGGCCTAAAATTCTTACTGTTCCAAAACTTTTGACTGGTTCTGGATTTTTTCCCCACAAATCCAGTTGCATTGGAAGTTTCACTCTGATTATCTTCCCTATGGCAATATTCTATGTTCTGTATATAGAATATATATATACATATATATAATGTTCTGTATTAAGAATATCATTAACTAATATTAGTGGAAATCATCATTTTTGGGAATGTTGGAATAATAGAGAAAGAGAACTGACTATTGTACTTATCCATACTTTATCAGAAAAATACTGTCAATTCAGTGAGGAAAATTTGCTGCCATATTGTAACTGCCAAGGTGTAGTTCTGACCCATTTTGCTTCAAGAATTATGTAGATTTTAATGAATGTACCCATGATTGCAATATTTACTTAAGGGCTAACAATAGGATGTTGACAGAGACAAATCTCACTGGGAAGAATGAGTCTGTACTCTAAAAATACAGCTTCACTTATCAACGGCCAGAAAATGCAGCTCTGGCACTATCGGATATGAAGTGTTAGCGGCCACATCTGTGGGGTCATTTGGCCTCTTTCTTTTCAAGCAGGCTTTCCTAAGTTGTTTGGCATGCTGTTGCTAGGCTGTGTTTACAACAGATGCAGACGTGCAGACGTGCAGACAAAACATTTAACATCCCAACAATATCTTTAAACCCAAGGGACAGTGAGTTAAGGAAATATCAGTATGAGTCAGAACTAAAGGCTTTATGTGCTGATCTATGCTAAGTGCAACGCTTTATGGCTTTAGAATGAGTAGCTGCCCGAGCGTCCTTTTCATTATTTCAAGAGTATTTAGAAAGCATAATAATCTGTAATCGAAACAGGAAATTCCTGAGATTCATTTAAAAGCCTTTAAGTGTCCCTCCCAGACAAATCAGTCTCTTTAGCCTACACGGATTCTTGTTATTGCGTTATACTGGCCTCTTGTGGTGACTCGATGTATTATAATTGATCGATTGATCTGCATTAGACACTAAGAACATGTAGCACTGAATAGAAAGAGAATCATGCAGTCGCTACTTGATCAGTACTGTAGAACAAAATGATGAATGTTAAAGTGCTCTGATATTCTGTTTTAGTACAGGTCAGTTCTCACCACAGGTTTGATCATCTGAAAAAGTATGTGTGGAATGGAGTGGGAGAGATCACACATTTAATCTAGACAGGTTCATGTCATTTTATAGGAGATTATTACAAAATCTCACAACTGCATACTATCTCACAACAGAGGGTTTGCACTTACATCATGGTTTGGTCAGTTACTCGGATGCGTGGCCATATTGGCGATACTCGGATGTAAACAACAGCATTGATTGCACAGTCAATGTACTACTGAATACGTTGTTCTGCTAGTTTATGCTGTCTAAATCATTTAGAGAAGGACTGAGTAAGCAGGAAAGTGCGCAATATTTTAACAAACTAAAGTTAGTAGGTGGTAAAGATATGTACCAGCAGTATTAATTAAGATATTAGCCTAATATTTCATCTGCCTGACCGGAAATGTTAAGAACAAACGCGAATGTTGTAAAGATTCCTGCCCTGGAAATCCTGGTTCAGTTTGGCCAACCACAAGCACCTTTTGTTTTTGCAATCTTCTCCTTGATTTGTTAGAACGTTTGGCAGTCTATACTCCAAATGTTTCCCGGTCTGAACGATTAGTACAGCCCAAAACATGACATTAATTGACCATTTTCAGCAGTAATAATCGTTCAGTGCTGCCAATACGTTCAGTGCTGCCAGTATGGCCAGTTGATGAACATCGTAAAAACATGTTTGTAAACATTTTTAACATATTTATTTATTTATTTTTAATTTTTAACCAGATATTTGTGTAATTAAAAGGATGAGAAGTAGTTAATAGAAAATATAAAAGTGCAAATTAATATAAAATAGCCAATAAAACAACAACAACAACAACAACAACAACAACAACAACAACAACTATATTATACGGAAACTTTATATTTAATTGTATTTTATTATTTTCATTGCATTTAATGCATTATACTTTCAATAAAACATTTGCAAAGCTGTTTTTATGCGTGTTTTAGCTAGCTTTTGTTGCATTTACACACTTTTGACCAGCAGGCGTCACTGCGTGTGGTGTTTGCAGCACTTCGAAACAGTGAATCATTTTCAACTTTGTTTTGAAAATATTTTGTTTGTTTTTTTCACTTACGACCTCATTCCATATTCCAAGGAATATTATGTGATTCATTTGTTACTTTTGCTGGCAAAATTTAGTATACATAAATGCAAGTTTGGCAATTATAAACCATTGTTTCTTATTCTGAAATCAGAAGTAAAGCAATACCTAAAATCTATTTACAATCTGATAAACCAGAAAGCTGTTAAGTGTATTAATGTTTTTTCCTTGTGTTGATCCCCTGGCTACTGTAAAATGTTGAACTTGAACAATTCAGTAATAATAATAATAATAATAATAATAATAAAAATAATTTTAATAAAACAAACAAACAAACAAACAAACAGATGATTTATATATGTAGTTTAATGCACAAATAAATACCTAGCCGTTAGCATTTGTACTGCGTTTCAAAAGTTCAAGTGAACTCCTACATGTGGATTCCTATCACGTGATACCCATAATTAACAGCAGATCTATACGCCGTAAAGAATATAGCTAAATATATATATTTATATATATATATTTTTTTTCTAGCGCTGCAGAAAAATGGAGAAGATTGTATGTTGTATGTTTTTACATTTCAATGAGATTTTAGACATGCGACACACTCGTGATATGACGTCACGCTCTGCAGTGTTGTTTTAAAAACTTAAATTCAACACTTTTATTGTGAAAAATATTGACAGACAATTTACTCTCTTTTGGAAATATGTATTATTTGGCATGTTTGAGTACTAAATCACAATTATATGATAAATCTTATTCTTTTACAAGCAAAATTTCATATTCACAGATGTAAATTCTCAGGCAAAAAACCTTGTTTTATTTTGTTTAAGAAAGAAATGGAGCATTATATACAAACTATATATTTTTCTGTCAAACAAAAGGCAATGAAAACAGTCAAAGTCTGTAAACGCTTTAATGTTTTTGTTTAAATTTGTAAACAACCCCCCTAGTGTAAATTTGCTATGTAATGTTTACATGTTTACTGGTATGTTGATTTAAAAAAAAATAAAAAAATAAACTTAAATTCAACACGTAACAAATAATAATGCATCTAAATGTAAAATCATACAATCTAGTCCACTTTCCTGTAGCTTCCCCGCTGTATTTTTATTTTTAAATTCAGCTACACGAGGTAATTCTGTGACGTATCGATCTTCTATTGGTCGCAGGTCAGAGTTCACCAAGAGAGTTCTTCCAAACTCAGCTAGAGAACGCCGAACGTTTTCGTAAGAGCTTGCATTTTGAATGAAAGTCAGTAGAACGAAAAATGCAGTGTGATCGCGTTTTACTGCGAGAATCGCCTCTAGACCGCACACTATGCGATGATTATGATGAAGATACGAAAGACGCCTTACTCAACCATCCAAACGAGCGATTAGCCGACTGCTATCATGAGTACAGAAAGCGATGCACCGCCATACAAGTACCGCGACCGAGTATGCGACTACAGGTCAACAACTCACGGATTCGTGGCTTTTTGGTTAATCGCTTTCAACGCTGTGGGTGACCAATGGCTCTATGTTTAAACGTTCCTGCGGGTGTGTTGGAAGAAGGCCAGCCACCCCTGTCTTGTGGTGAGTGAGAAACTACAAACAACATCAGTAGCAAGTCATACACTACCAGTAAAAAGTTTGAAAAAGTTTTGAATCAAACCTGCATTTATTTGATCCAAAGTAAAACAAAAACAGTAAAATTTGAAAATACTTTTCACGTACTATGTAAAATAACTGTTTTCTATTTAAAAATATAATTCAAGATATCTGAGATTTCAAAGCTGATTTTTTTTTTTTAGCATCATTACTCTAGTCACATGATCCCTCAAAAATCATTCTAATATTCTGATTTGCTTCTCAAAAAAACCAAACAAAAAACCCCCCAAAACAAACAACAACAACAACAAAAAACAGAGTAGAATTGTTTTCAGGTTTCATTGATTTAGGAAAGTTCAGAAGAACAGCATTTATCTGAAATAGCAATCTTTTGTAACATTAAAATGTCTTTATCATCACTTTTTATCAATTTAAAGCATCCTTGTGAAATGAAAATATTAATTTCTGTCTTGTCTTAAAAAAAAAACTGACTCCAAGCTTTTGAATGGAGTAGTGTATAATGTTACAAAAACTTTTTATTTCAGATAAATGCTGACCTTTGGATCTTTCTATTCATCAAATAATAAAAAAATGTACTCATCTGTTTAAAAATATTGATGATAATAACAAAACAGCAAAACCAGATAGATTAACAATAATAATACAATATTTATGATAAAAAAAACTAAAGTAATGCAAAAATGATCTAAAAAAATAGTTAAGATATTAATTAGACTTGGTAGTCTTTGCATCGCAGCTTCGCTTTTCACATATCTTGAAGAAGCACCTCAGTGGGTGATGGATTGTCCTCTGTAGTCGCTTCTCGTGGGCTTGCTGTCTTGTGTAGCAGTGGATAGCGTTGGGTGGTGAGTGTTGTCCCTCCACACCATATCTATGGGAATGACCCGCAGCGTCAGGTGGGGGGATGCTCTCACTCGCCCAACTCTCACCTGAAGCACTCTTACCATAGCGAAACGCTGCTTTAGATTCTCGCACTGACAGTGAGAGACCAATAGTGAGGCTCCGCTCGGTGGGTGACAGATGGTGTCAGACAGCTTCTCACAAGATTGTTGACTACAAAATTAGTAATAAGAATATATTTGCAAATAAGCAGCTAAGCGATGCGACGACTACCAGTCAGAGTACAAAAAAAGATCCGTTCTTCCTAGAATTAAAAAAAAAAAAAAAAAAAAAAGAGTACAAAAAAATAAAAAATATAACATAGTAAATGATAAATTAATTAATAAATTTGACAATTTTCAAATAAAAAGAGTAATATGCAAAAAAAAAAAAAAAAGTGAAGTGCACATTTTAAAGTCCTGGCAATATTTTACATTGGTCCTTAAGAAAATAAACCTCCTAAAGCACACTTTTTACTCTCAGTAGTTTATTTAATTGGTCTACTAACAATGTCCAAGACTAAATATCACAAGATACACTTCTGAATATAAAAAAAGATGAATCTAAAATAAAACAATGATAATAAAATAGAAAAATAATTAAGATATGAATTTAAAATAATTTAAATAAAAACAATTTATTAACTAGACTTGGTAGCCTTTGCATCGCAGCTTTGCTTTTCACAGAGCTTGATGAAGCACCTCAGTGGGTGATGGATTGTCCTCTGTAGTCACTTCTCGTGGGCTTGCTGTCTTGTGTAGCAGTGGATAGCGTTGTGTGGTGAGTGTTGTCCCTCCACACCATATCTATGGGAATGACCCGCAGCGTCAGGTGGGGGGATGCTCTCACTCGCCCAACTCTCACCTGAAGCACTCTTACCATAGCGAAACGCTGCTTTAGATTCTCGCACTGACAGTGAGAGACCAATAGTGAGGCTCCGCTCGGTGGGTGACAGATGGTGTCAGACAGCTTCTCACGAGATTGTTGACTACAAAAATAGTAATAAGAATATATTTGCAAATAAGCAGCTAAGCGATGCGACGACTACCAGTCAGGGTACAAAAAAAGATCCGTTCTTCATAGAATTTAATACAAAAAAAAAAAAGAGTACAGAAAATAACTGTAACATAGTAAATGATAAATGAATTAATAAATTTGACAATTTTCAAAAAAAAAAAGAAAAAAAAGTGAAGTGCACATGTTAAAGTCCTGGCAATATTTTACATTGATCCTTAAGAAAATAAACTTTCTTAAAGCACACTTTTTACTCTCAGTAGTTTATTTAATTTGTCTACTGACAATGTCCAAGACTAAATATCACAAGATACACAACTGAATATAATTATATTAAATGGATCTAGGTCATAATAGCAATAGATTATGAATTAGACCCATACAGCTAATTTTATTTTCTGGTCAAAATATATTTTAAATATTTGCTAAATGTATGTTAGAAACAGTAAGGCATATATTTCTAAAATTTAAATAAATATTTAGTTTTGTCCTTCATATAGCAAAATATATATTTATAAACATATTTCAGAGGCGTAAACGTACATTTCTAATCTTAGAACAGTTCACATTTAGGCTAAATACAAATGTAGATTAAAAAGCGTTCTTCAGATTGATACTGAATTTATAATGATTTAATAATGTTACTTTTTTTATGTTCAGTTTATTGTAATTGTGTTTTTTTTACATTTTAAATGATCTTATGATGTTCAAGGCTGTTGTAGAAAAAACATAATAAATTGTGATGTATGTGAATGTAATTTGTTATGGATTTAAATGTTTAATATATTGGTACAAAAACATAATAAATATATATATATATAGACACCGAAATTGTGCTGTATTAGAATGTATTTTCCTTTATTTAAATGTATGGAGAGCAAAACGAATAAACAGATATATTTGTTTTAGCTTTTTATTATTTTTACATTTATTTATTATTTATCATGTTATTTACACCTGTTGTAGAAAAAAATGTGCTGTATTTGAATGCATTTTCTTTTATTTAAATATATAAGCAAACCGAATGAAAATATATGTATTTGAATGTATTTGCTTTTATTTAAATATATGGACAGCAAAACAAATACTTTTTTTTTTATGTTTTGTTTTTTTGTTTATAATTTTTATATTTATTTATTGTCCATCACATATTATATTTACAACTGTAGAAAAAAATTTACTGTATTTGAATGCATTTTATTTAAATCTATTTTAAATGTATGAAGAGCAATTCAAATATAGTTATTTTTTAATTATTATTATTGATTGCATTTTATATTTGCACCTGTTGTAAAAGAAAAATTGTGCTGTATTTGAATGTATTTTCTTTTATTTAAACATGGAGAGCAAAGCAAATAAAAATATTTTAGTTTTTTATAATTTTTATATTTATTATTTATCACGTTATATTTGCACCTGTTGTAGAACAAAAATTGTGCTGTATCTGAATGCATTTTCTTTTATTTAAATATATGGACCATTTTTTTAAACTTTAGTTTTTAAAAATTATTTTTATATTTATTATTGATCATGTGTTATATTTAACTGTTGTAGAAAAAAAATGTACTGTATTTGAATGAATTTTCTTTTATTTAAATATATGGAGAGCAAATCAAGTATATTTATTTTATTATTATTTATTGCATGTTATATTTACACCTGTTCTTTTTTTTTTTTTTTTTTTTTTTTTTTTGCTGTATTTGAATGTATTTTCTTTTATTTAAATATGGAGAGACAAACAAATTAAAATATATATTTTATTTTTTTATCATTTTTATATTTGATTCATCACGTTATATTTACACCTGTTGTAGAAAAAATGTGCAATATTTGAATGTATTTTCTTTTGTTTAAATATATGGAAAGGAAAAAAATCATTATTTATTTTATATTTATATATTGTTTATTACAAGTTATTTTTATACCTGTTGTATATTTGTATATTTATACCTGGTGTGTATATATATATATATATATATATATATATATATATATATATATATATATATATATATATATATATATATATATATATATATATATATATATATATATATATATATATATATAATAATGTGTATGTGTGTGTATATGTGTGTATTTTTAAAATACATTTTATTTTATTCATTTTTATTTATCTTTTTGTTTTTGGGTATAAATTATCTTTTTAACTAGCAAATTGTTCAAACTGTTCAGATTGAAAGTCATCTTATCTTACCTCTTGTCCTTCGGTTTTGTTTGCAGAACCATTGATATCAACATCATTTGACAACTCTAATCTGATTTGACCCATTATAAACTAATGGTTTGTCTGTCATTTCTATGTCTTGTCTTTGTTTTGTCCCTGCAGGCCCCCGCAGCTATCTGAGCTCCACCATGACTGAGCGTTTCGACTGCTTCTACTGCAGAGACAACCTGCAGGGCAAGAAGTACGTTAAGAAGGACGAGAAGCCTGTGTGCGTGCGCTGCTTCGACAAGCTCTGCGCCAATACTTGCGCTGAGTGTCGCAAGCCTATAGGTGCTGATGCAAAGGTGGGAGTCGAATGAAACAAATCCTTTTAAAGAGCCTTTTATATTGTGTGTACTCACAGTGCTCTCTTTTCAGGAGCTGACCCATAAGAACCGCCACTGGCATGAGAGTTGCTTCCGCTGTGCCAAGTGCTACAAGCCCTTGGCCAATGAGTCTTTTGCCGCCAAGGACGATGGCAAGATCATGTGTGGGAAGTGTGGAGACCGTGACGGATCGCCTCGCTGCCAGGGCTGCTACAAAGTGATTACCCCAGGTGTGTGTACAGCACATAAACCATTTTTTCGACACAAAATATATCAGTCACATGCAGGGTGTTGTAAATGACAGCAAGTTTTTGTTTCTCTGTAGGATCTAAGAATGTGGAGTACAAGCATAAAGTCTGGCACGAGGAGTGTTTCATCTGCTTTGAGTGCAAGCAGCCAATCCGCACCCAGAGCTTCCTGAGCAAGGGTGATGAAATGTACTGCACTGCCTGCAATGAGAAGAAGTTCTCCAAGCAGTGTTTCCGCTGCAAAGAGGTCAGTTAACAGTGTACTGAAGGATTGTGCTGTCAAAAGACTTCATATTTTGAACAGAAATGTAACCTGAACTCAGTGTTTGGAGTTATTAAAGTCTATTACAAAGTTAAGGCATAATGTACAGTCAGACAGTCATAATTACACTACCAGTCAAAAGCTTTTGAACGCAGTAAGGTTTTTAATGCTCACCAAAGTACAGCAAAAACGATAAAAATGTAATCTTTTTATTGTTTAAATTAACTGTTTTTTTTTTGTTTTGAATGTTTTCAAATGTAATTTATTCCTGTTTTTATTTTTGTTTTTTTAAAGCTGCATTTTTAGCCTCATTTCTTCAGTCACATGATCCTTCAGAAATCATTCTAATATTCTGCTTTGCTGTTTTAAAAAACATTTATGATGTTGAAAACAGCTGAGTAAAATTTTCTCAGGCTTCTGTGATGAATAGAAAGTTCAGAAGAACAGCATTTATCTGAAAAATAAATCTTTTGTAACGTTATAAATGTCATTTATCATCACTTTTGATCAGTTTGAAACATCCTTGCTAAATAAAGGTATTCATTTCTATCATTTGTTTCCCTCCCAAAAAATATTGACTCCAAGATTTTGAATGGTATAGTGTATAATGTTACAAAAGCTTTTTATTTTTGATAAATGCTGATCTTTTGATTTTTCTATTCATCAATGATTCCTGAAAAAATGTACTCCTGTAAAATGTATAATGTGATAATACACTTTTCATGAGCAGCAAATCAGCATATTAGAATGATTTCTGAAGGATCATGTGGCTGGCGTAATGATGCTAAATTCAGCTTTGAAGTCACATGAATAAATTACATTTTAAAATATTTTAAAATAGAAAGCAGTTATTTTTAATATTAAAACTATTTCAGAATGTTACTGTATAAATACATGCAGGCTTGGTGAGCAGAAGAGACTTCTTTTAAAAACATAAAAAAAAAACTTGGTAGTGTACAAACTTCACTATTCACTATTACTATTATAGCACTACTACTTCAAAAGTTCGAGGTTGGAAATTATTTAAATTATTTCTAAAAGAACACTGAAAACTGGAGTAATGATGCAAAAAATTCTGCTCTGCATCACAGGAATAAATTACATTTTGTAATATATTATAATGGAAAACTATTTCTTTATTTATAATAATATTTCACAATATTGCAGTTTTTATTTTTTATTTATTTATTTATTTTTTTAAACGCTTTTGATCAAATAAATACAGCCTTGGTGAGGAGGTTTATTTCAAAGTCGTTAATAATTGTAATGTTTCCAAACTTTTGGCAGGTACTTTAATTAACAGTTCTGTTAATACTTTTATTACATTGTATTATATATTTTTAATTATGACCTTTTTATTTTTACAGGACAATAGTGGTAAGATGTAATATTTATCTTGTAATGTGATTTTAAATGTAAAAAAAAAAAAGTGCCAGCGACGTGGCTTGGGGTGTCAGATTTTTTGTCTTTTTGTCTCTAGCTGATCACATGTCTGAAGTCTACAGTTATTTAGTGATAAATGCAGTAAAACAGTAATATTATGAAATATTTTTACAATTTAAAATAGCTGTTTTCTGTTGAATATGTTTTAAAATGTAATTTATTCCTGTGATTAAAGTAACATTTTCAGCATCATTACTCTAGTCTTCAGTGTCACATGATCCTTCAGAAATTATTCTAATATGCTGATTTGCTGCTCAAGAAACATTCACTATTTATTATCAATTTTAAAAACAGTTTTTGCTGCTTTAACATTTTTATGGAAACAATAGTACCACGCAAACATTTGTGGTAAGATTAAAAAAGAAGAAATTAATAATTTAATTCATCATACTTTAAAGTGATGAAAAGTGAGTGAAGATTAAAAACATTTGAAATTTTACAAAAGATTTCTATTTATTTTCTATTTCTATTTATTTATAAATTCTACTTGAATAAATGTAATAAATATATTTGATAAATGCATTTTTGCTTTTGCATTTTTTTGATATTAAAACAGTAATATTATGAAATTTGTACAATTTAATTGTTTGTTTTTAATTTATTGCTGTGATCCAAGCTGAGATATATATATATATATATATATATATATATTTTTTTTTTTTTTAGCATGATTGCTCCAGTCTTCAGTGTCACATGATCCTTCATTCTAATATGCTGATTTTCTGCTAGAACATTTTATGAAACATTATGAATGTTGAAAACGGTTCATTATATTTTTATGGAAACCTTTTTCCAGGATTCTTTGATTAATAGAAAGTTGAAAAGAACATTTATTTGTAATCTTTACAAATGAAAGTGAAATAATTTGTCACTTTAGATAAATGTAATGCGTTCTTTCTCAATAATAAAAACAAAAAACTTACTGAGCACAAACTTTTTTTTTCATCAAGGAATCCTGAAATAATCCTTAAATCCTTAAATGATGATGATAATAAAATAATAATAAAACATATTTCTTGAACATCGAATCAGCATATTAGAATGTGTAATGAGTAAGGATGTAAAAAAATGATCTTTGATTACAGGAATAAATTACGTTATTCAAATAGAAAGCAGTTATTTTAAATAGTAAAAATATCTCAATTTTACTGTACTTTTTTCCCCTGTACTTTGGATCAAATAAATGCAGGCCTGGTGAGCAGAAGAGACTCAAAATCTTACTGTTTTAAATCTTTTGACTGGTAGAGTATGTTATAGCCTGTGAGATGGCATGATCACTAGATTTTATAGAGGTGTTACTATAATGATTTTGCAAATGGTGATCAGCAATCGAAAATTGTATATAATATGGAAGTTACTGCCTTTTGCCTTGACAATGCAAAGGCTGAGAACAGTAACTGTTCCTATCAGGCATGTTCTGAATCTGAACCCTCTGTACTTATGTCTAATCTGTCCTAATAATAGGCCATTACCAGCGGTGGAATCACCTATCAGGACCAGCCCTGGCACTCTGAGTGCTTTGTGTGTAACACATGCAAGAAACCTCTGGCTGGAGCTCGTTTTACAGCTCATGAAGATCAGTTCTACTGTGTGAACTGCTACAAGGCTGATGTGGCCAAGAAGTGCTCTGGATGTCAAAATCCCATTACAGGTATATTATACAAACATGCATATATCCCAGTATTAAGTATTAAAGAATCCCCCCCCCCCCCCCTCCCCCCCCCACCCCCCACACACACACACACACACACAATTAAAGAAAACTTACAACACTTATAACTACACCACATTAAACAGTTCGTACAAGGTGCTCAAAGTACTTGAATTTGACTTTTTGAAATGTAAGTCCTTGAAAACAGACATATTTATGAAAAATGTACTTGAGACATTTTGCTGCAGAGAACATTTTATGAAAACCAAAGGCAAAGTACACTATTAGAGAGTTTATTAATACACATTTGAGTGATTCCTAATTTGATGATGAATGAAAAGAAAAAATCAAATTGTCTCCAAACGCTCATGTTCAAAATTATTCAACCACGGCTCTACAGTGCGACCATTTCAGTCGCATTTGCGGCTAAAAACTACTGCGTGCGACTATGAAAAAATATTTAGGAGCACCATGTGCGGCTGACCCGTTCAGCATATTTGTATTTGCGCTGAGGGGAGCTTCAAAGGTTTCTATGTGTTTTTGCAATGTTGAGTAATCTAACATACCTCACAAATCCCTTCATAAACAAAGTGTAGAGACAGTGTAAATGAACAAACATTTTATGATATTGTGCTTTTTTTTGTTCAACACTCTCAAAGGTTTTCTAGTACAACACACTTCAAACTAAGGAATAAGGCTGCCAGCTGTGTCTCTAGGAACTTTTAATGTCTTTGAAATCTTCATGTAGCCTTACACTTTCTAATGTAATAAAACTATTTTTTCTCTTTACTCTTGCGCAAGCCCTCTTGACGACGACATATTTACTACTCAACTTTGTGTGTGAGTAATAGCTCAAGCTAATTCAGTCTTGAATGAGTTTGTGTTAAGACAATTTTGTTCCCCCACCATACTAAAAAGTGACTAAAAACAGCAATGTCGAATAGGGGTTGAATAATTATGACATTAAAAAATCCAGTAACTCAAAAAATTACATTTATATATTGACATTATCCCTTTTAATATGCCAGTATTATATAGTAGTAGTATAATATAGCCAACTGTTATAGGTGCAATTTGTATAAAATCCTGTATCTTCAGAAAAAGCTTGTATGTGTCAAATACTGCAATCTCGATTACAACTGTATGTATAGGCATATTACATTGTATTTTAACAGTTTTGTTCAATAAAACTGTAATTACTTTATTTGAACCAATTACTACTACCTCATTAGTTTATATGTAAATCTAGTCATACTAAAGAATATTTTTCACTTATGTCTCTTTTTATTAAAAATATCACATTACTCAATTGTAAATATAATCAATAGATTATTAAAATAATCAGTTACAGCCCTAGATTCGTTAAAGCATTTCAAAATACAACTGCACTGTTTGGCTTTTTGAGATTTAAAAGACAAATGTTCATAATTTTCCAAGTGTATAATGTAGCTTTCATTTTTCAGATCAATACAGTATTCATGAAAAAGAGTTTGAATAAGGAAAGCAATAACTTTGCAACAATATCATTTTAAATGTTAAAGATCATTAATGCTTTGGCACAGCTCTGTCAAACGAGCTAAAACCAAAAGCACAATATGGCTTAATCTTAATTCAAGCCTGTTTTCGTTGGGTATTTTAAAGGAAAGTGCACACTTTGTTCACTTTGTATCAAGGTATTTTCGTACCCTGAGATTTTGATACCATTACATTCTTAATGATATTGTTTGACAAGTCCTTGGAAAATAAAAAAGTAGTGCTGAAAAGTCATGGAAAGTCGTGGAAATTCATTTAGTAGTATCTGAATCCTGATTAAAGGCACAAAAAGCATTAACAGCTGCATTTATAATATTTACTTTTGTTTTTGTATTTCAGGATTTGGCAGAGGGACCAACGTGGTGAACTACGAGGACAAAACCTGGCATGAATACTGCTTTAATTGCAAAAAATGCTCCCTCTCCATGGCCCATAAGCGCTTTGTCATCAACGGCAATGACATCTACTGCCCTGACTGCGCCAAAAAGCTGTGAGGGCCTGATGGGATGCCATACGGCTGATTAATGAGCAGTTAAGATAGAAATGATGAAATAGTTAAAGATGTGTTGAAATCTAGTGATGCTTTGAGTGTTCAAGCAAAGAGAAACCAGTGAGGGTGTTTGTGTCAATAAATCACTGGAAGATTGAGATTTTTATCAGGTTCTCAAAACGAGCGCTATGTGAAGGGCTTTTCTTATGCAAAACATGTTACTCCAATCATAAATGCAAGTGCTGGATTTACAAACCTAACAATGCATTTTAAGCTTCAGTTAATCGGTGTGATGTTACAATAGCAATACAACATGCATTTGTGGAAAGAAAAAAAAAATTAGTTTGATTAGTTTCTGGATTATTCCTTGGAAATGTTTTTATGCAAGTTGTTCAACTGTAAGAATGAAAAAAGAGAAAGAAAATTCAAACCATTGTGCATGAAACAATAAACGACTCCAAGCATTTATTTTTTCTTCCAAAACTTTATTTTAACAATTTATATTTTCCCAGTACACTTTAGATATATTTACAAATTTAATTTGCGGTCAGGGCTATTTCAAGACAAGAAACTGCTCTAACAAAAGCAGATCCTATTCATTAAACCCTGGTCAAGGAAAGTGATTGTCATGGCCGAGGTAAGCTCACGTGACGCGTTAAGGTATTAATATATGAAAATAAAATACAGCCCATTCTGCATCTAAGGCACCGTCCTATTCTACCCCTGTATCGAGTACTTGACATTAAACAACAGTTTTAGTTCTGACATATAAAGCGCAAAGGGCTCTAAAGCTCCTATTAGTGGAAACAACGTCTGCGTTAGCGTAAACTCGTCTGAAAGTGGCTGTGCTAGTGTATTAAGAAAGCAAATGCAACTAACACATACACACGCTTCAATGCTTGGGCCCGCAGCAGCTACACCACAACCTGAAGCTATTTTGGATATGCAGTGTTATGAGTATAAAAGGCCAAAACTGAGGGATCACAATGACCTCAAACCCATGTACAGAAGTCTTAAAGACTTGTATGGCTTAATATAATGTAAACAATGTCTCTTACTGAAATATGTAGCAGAAATCCTATGAAAGACAGGTTATTTAAAAAAATCCACATTGTTTTATACATATTTTAGACGATTTTTAAATGATGTGAAATGGCAGCACTCGGTGTCCTATTGCCGCTACCTGGAAATCTAAAAGAATACAATGCAGATACGATGGCACATTGTGCGGCTTTTGGTTGGAATTTTCAGTCGAAGTGCAACAAGAGAAGCGATGCAAGTCTTCACTGCTGTCCTAGCCTAAGAAGTGGAGCAAACAATTGGAAAGATGAATGTCCTGTGGATGAATAATACTTCCTAAAGACTTGCGTCTTTGCTCTCTCTACTTCAGCCCTGATGCCTTTGAGGCTTTTAGCAGACCACAGCTACTGAAAGAGCTTACAAACGGCAGAGACAAGAAATGCTAGATGCCATCCTGGCAGGATGTAAACATTTCACGACATCGAAATAATGGTGCCCATAGTCCAAATTATGTATAAAACAATGTGGATTTTTAAAAATAATGTAAATCTTTCATAGGTTTTCTATTACGCATTTCAGTAAGAGACATCATTTACATTACATAAAGCCATACATGTAAAAATACCCAGGGTTCCCTGTAAGCGCTGGTCACTTCTAACCTCCGCAAACACTTTTCCACTGGAGTCTAAGAGCCTGAGTCAAAAAGCAATCTGGAAAATGACTATTAGATAAAAATCACAAAGTGTACGCATATAAAATAACAGAAGAACATTAAATAAGTATTGATGGATCTACAGCATTTCTAAACATGGATGGAATGATACAAATAAGGAAACTTATTGGTTAACCATAAACAGTTTTTTTTTTTAAGCGTTGTGGCTTGGTAAAAACAGCCTGTGAGTATTATTTCAAAGGAAACTCAACATTTTACACAACTACAGTAAACAAAGCCAACTAAACTCTTCAAGCATATGGAGACCAATCAGTCTGGACATTCGAATCAGTCAAATGCCAAATCCTCACACTTTCCCTGTAAATCGCAGTTCTCAACCTCTGCAAACATCCCTGTTCAACATCAAAGCAGCTTCATAATCAAGCCCTTTTGACTTTGCTTGCACCCTTAGTCCACTTTCTTTTTCCCAACTCGCATCACACTCTGTTCAAAAAACAAATGCATTCTGGTGCTGTGTAGTTAGTTAAATCTGACCGGTTAGTGTAGCAACAGCTACAGTGTACCACACTAACATGCTGACTAGTTCTTATTCCCAACCACAATTATAGCCAGACAGTCTAATACTGATGTACATAATACTTCAAAAAGTTTTAAATATATATATTTATGCATTTTCAAAGAGAGAACTAATTTAGTGTGGTTATGTAGGCCATGAATGAATGTGAGAACTAAGAGTAACTGTATATACAGATGAAAAGACGTCAGGACCTGATAGTACAGTATAACCCTGAGGGGACTTTGGGCATTGGAGAACATGAAATCTTTCAAGTTTAGCCACTGGAACAAGTTTCTGCAAACTCCAGGAAAGAGAAACATGCAGAAAGTGTGCAAGTAAGAGTTTCTGTGTTATATTACGCGATACAGATGCATGCAGGCATAGTGAGGCTCACTTAAATTAGATATTTGATAACTAGTCATATTTATGTACAGGTAGAACAGGATATCAACAATACAGGTATTTACTACAGAACAGATACGAACGACATAAAAACCTCAGTCCGCGTTGAGCTCTATCATCCTTCAATCTCAGAGCTCAAGGCAGACAATCTGAATCAGAATCAGTCAACTGTTTTAATGAAACATCTTAAGTAAGGTTTGCTATCTACAAGTGTTCAACAGTAGGAATGCTTAAGTTGTTGCACGGGGACATAGTGTTAAACACTATACAGTGGTGATGTTTAGGCCTTTGGAGAGGAGAAACAGAAGCTTAGCGGAACATATCCTGAGGTCAAACATCAGAACTGGAGAGTTGCCGCACTAGCAGCCCGTCTAACCTCGTGTTTCTATGACAGGTTCCCATTTGGGTCACATTCCTGAGCTGCGCTCAACACTTCAGACACAGGGTTTTAATTAGCACGTCTGCGACTGGAACCAATGTCAGCTGAAGATATGTGAGAGTTTCCTTTTTCAAAACGCTTTACCCAGATTATTAACGAAAGTTGAAGCTATAGCGAATTTGTATGTGCCACGTGAACACCTGCACTAGATTTTAGCAAAAAAGTGCACGTGGTAACCGTCAAGAGACAGCAGCCGTTTAAATGTGAAGAAGCCATGTGAATAAATAAGTTGTCTTCACATTTAAAAGACAAACACAAAAAAATAAGAAATGTACGGAAAAAACGTACGGAAAAATGTACGGAAAGCAAGTACACTGAAGGAACTATTATTTTCCCTGAAGCATGTTACTTCCATCTTGTCTTTATTGTCCTCTTGCTTCATTCGTCTATTATCTGCAGAGGCTTTGCGGCACTGTGCGCTTTCCCTGGCTGTCCAGACGAGTCTGAGCGCTCACACTCTGAGACTCTGCTGGACGTGACTCATGGAGTGCAATAATCAGCAGGCCTTAAATGGACCTGAGCGTTCACATCTCTGAGAGAAAACAGAAACATGAGGTCAATTTTGTGAGGTCAAATTAGTATAAACTAATACAATACCATTTAGTAGACTCCAACTGACCCCAAACTGAAAATTCTGTCATTAATTACTCGCCCTCATGTTGTTCCAAACCTGTAAGACCTTCATCCATCTTCAGAACACAAAGGAAGCTATTTTTGTTGAAATCTGAGAGCTTTCTGACCCTGCATAGACAGCGACGCAACTGACATGGTCAAGGCCCAATGTTCGATACGATACCCTGCTTTTAAAAACAGTACAATTTTGCATTTTACTAGTTCCGGTTCTTTAAGAATGCGTTTTGATAAGAGCTGTATTAACACAGTTTATTTAGGGTCCTATGGACACAATTGCGGGATCAATACATAAGAACTGAAATTAACGGGAGAACATGGAATATCACAGAATTTGCTTATTTAAATATAAACCCTTCATGTTCTGCACGTCCCTGTATGACTGAATGGCACAGACGCATGGTTTTGTTCACTACACACGTACTGAAGCACGCCTGACGCTCGCTGTTTTCAGCCTCTGCCGCCTCAATATGAGTACATGAACACAATCTCTAGAACTGCTCTGAGTCACTTCATGAGCGTTTTACCATTACTTTTGGGGAAAAAAACAAAAAACATTGTCATATCTTATACAAACAGAAATGTTAAAGGCAAAACAAAACCCGTCAAAACAAAAGTTTGGTTTAACGTGACAGAAATATGACTTAATGTAACGATAGTGCTACTACTACTAATAAAAATAATAAAACAATATTTAAGGAATGTTTACCATAAAAATGATTTACCAAAATTTACCTACAAGAAAACTGTAAATACATAAGACACTATTTTGAAATAGAAAGAAATAATATAATAAATTAATTCTTTATAAATTCTAATTAATTTTTATAAATTAATTAAACATGCTTTAGATTATTAAAATTTAATAGATTCACAGAATTTGATCACACATTTCATAGGCCTTAAAAATGTAATTTTTATGAAACTTTTAAGCAATTGCTGTAAGTTTTATGATTTTAACACGGTTCCCACTGGTCATGGAATTTCTGGAATATCATGGAATTTTAAAAAGTCTATTCCAGACATTGAAAGTCAGGGAATTTTATATTTATTTTGTCCAAGTCATGGAATATCAGGGATTTTTGTTTGTTGCTTTCAATTTTTGTTTACATTTATCAAAATGTAAATTTTCTATACTGTATTTTGTTTTGTGTTATTTTACGCATTTTGCCTATTGTTATGGTTATGAAAACATAAAAATACATTTAAAATAAGTTATTTTTTGTAGAAATACAGAAAAATACAGTTCATTTCAAGTGTAAAAAAACAAACAAACAAAAGTAGTAGTGTATATGTGTGTTTTGTACTAAAAAAACATCTGTGATTAAGTAAATAAAGCTTGCAAATGGATGGATCTGTTTATTATAGGTAATGGAAATTCAGCTTATTAGTCAGTGAAAGTCAGGGAAAAGTCAGGGAATTTGACGTTTGGCTTGGAGTGGGAACCCTGTTTTAATTAATTACACATGCTTTTTGATTAATATCTTTTTAATACAACCAATAAAAAAAAATCTAGAAAGTCTAGAAAAAATTAAAACAGAATCCTGAAAAGAAAAAAAAAAAAAATAGAATTTAGAAAAAATAAAACTGAATTTTGAAGGCTCTTGGATTTCATCAAAAATATCTTAATTTGTGCTCCGAAGATGAACAAAGGTCTTATGGGTTTGGAACAACATGAGGGTGAGAAATTTACTTTTGGTCATTTTCATTTTTGGGTGAACTATATCTTTAAATGAGTGGAAAAGCCCTTACCGGACAGGGCTTCAATAGGCTGGGCTGGATGAATGGAACTAGTTTTCTCTTCGAAGGCCACTCTAGGCCCTTCAGGGCCCCCATCGTCCATCATTGGTTTGCTCTTCGCATGAACACCCAGATCGATTAGCTCCTCAAAGCTCCAGGATCCTCCTTTACCATTCAACCCTGGCACCAGGTTCACTTTAGAGTCCTCATTCACAAACTCTGAGCCCTCCATCAGACAGGATTTGGGAGGTGGGCTGCTGGAGGTAAAAGAACTATTGTAAAAGTTGAAGGTGTAATCCAAATGAAACTAGAGTAAATGAAGTAATTTTTGTACCTGTCCAGTGAGGGATCCTCTGTGCTGGGTCCATTGCTGTTCTCTTTATTGTCCACATCTGTTTGTGTGTTCATACTAACAACTGGCTCCTCTTGCTCGGTGACTGGCTCCTCCACAGGTAAGTGACGCTCCTTAGAGTCTGGTGACTCTGTCTGCTTGACATTCTGCTCTGACTCGACAGCCTGATTCTCTACAATTTAATGAGAGGGATGGGATACACAATATATTGAAATAATATATTTTTATGCCAAAAATCATTAGGATATTGGGTAAAGATCATGTTCCATGAAGATATTTTGCAAATGTCCTATCGTAAATTGATTAGTAATATGCTTTGCCAAGAGCTTCATTTGGACAAATTTATTTTTTCATTTATTCAATATGATGCATTAATCTTAATCTTAAATGTTAAAAATAAATTGACCCTTATGACTGGTTTTGCAGTCCAGGGTCACATATGTTTTGGTGTGTTTAGCACACTGCGAAGGATCTAATTAAATATGGGTTCAGAGTGAAGTGCAGCACTGTTCATTTATATACAAGCAGCTCATGTTCTGGTGTTTTCAACATCTTCAGTTTGTAGTAAATGCAGCTTTTTTCTCTTTATGCACTTTATGCCAGTCATTGAAAAAGATTTGTCATGAGAAGCATTTACAAACTGGTTCAGCAAAACAGAAACTTATATATCTCTTTTCAGCTTTCTGCCAAAACAACAGCTCAACAGTTTCAGTTTTATTAAATAATAGATTTTAATATTTTTATTTAATAATAAAAATCACTATAAAAATGACAATGGTTTTATAGTCATATTATAGGAGACACACAATAGTTTTTCTAATATATATATAAATATATAATATTGCATATATAATATATACTGTATATAATCATATTTTATTCCAGTATTGTGCAACTGTATGTTACATATAGTGATAAATCATTTCTTCAGATTTTCGGCACAGGATTCCTTTTCTAATTTGCTTTGTAAATTTGTTGTAAATACTGTGTAAAGCAGGTGTTCAGTTTCATTTCACCAATTCTCCAGTAACTTGTCAACTTGTCAGTGAAACACCAGTCACCTGCTACAAAGAAACAACAAAGTAATGTTCTGCCATTTCTAGCATAAAAATACTGACCCTTATTTTCACAGTTTATTTGGTCCTCAGCCTCCTCTCCATTTTCATCAGGAATGTCTCTCTCATCATTACTCTAAAAAAACACACAGACAAAACATAAGTACATAAATGATGCATAACAAGCAGATATATCATGCCTCTGTGCTATAAAATGAAAGCTGGTGAACTTGCCTTAAAATCGTCTGTTTTTCTGGTTCTCTTCATAATTTCTTCAATTCTCTGCGGATGGAAACAGAACACTGAAGCAACTTGCATGATTCTTTAAAATAGAGCTGCTACAGGAAATGCAAAGTGTGTAAATGTCAGTGTCATGTGATGGTGTTCACCTTCTTTCTCTCCATGCGCTCCTGTTGGTTCTGTTCCAATATGCGTGCTCTCTCCTGACGCTGCTTCTCTGCCTCCTCTAGGGCTTTTGCTTCAGCCTCCTCACGCTGCCATTGAGTAAACAAGGAGTCATTTATTCAAACAGAGCAGCTCTGTCAGGATTTCTTCACAAAGGGATTGTCAACTCACCTCTTTCTGTAGCTCAGCCTGTCTTTGCTGCTCTTCCAGCTCCATTTGCTCTCTCTCCTCCTCTGCTATACGAGCCTGCTCCTCCTCTTCTCTCTTCCTCTCCTCCGCAAGCCTCTTCTCCTCCTCTACACGCCTCAAGCGCTCCTCCTCCGCCAGCCGCTTCTCCTCCTCTTTCCTCAGCCTGTCGAGACATGATAACCTCAGGGCCTTTGGCACTTTAAAAGTAAATGGTTTTAACACTCCATGCTGAGGATCACTTCAGCTTTAGTGACTGCATAATGAACCAGCTCTTACAAACAAGAAAAACAAGAATGCGACTACAAACTAATGCCAGGGTTTTCATTGTGAGTAATTGCTGGTTTAGATCATAATAGTATGTTCAGAAGCATTTAAAGCAGAAAGATTTATTGACAGTATTGTGTGCACAGTGAAGTGTCAAAGCAGGTTTCTGATGCTGGAACAACACAGAAGCTAATCAAATAAACACACCTCTCCTCCTCTTCTTTCTGTATGCGGAGTTGCTCTTCTTTCTCTTTCTGTTCGCGCGCCAGACGTCGGTTCTCCGCCAGAATCTTTGAAGCCTCTGCAGCTGAGTTGGTTCCTGCGACAGCTTTGGAACTGGATTCTGAAAACACACATATATATTATGCAGTGTTAACATTATTTTTGCTAATATTTATAGTTACTTTTTTCTATAGTAACACACAATAAGAAGCAAATCAAAGATGGAAAGTGTTTTTCACCAAGTAAAATATATTAGATTTATGTTTCCAGCAGAGGGCACTGTGTCTCAAGGATAAACCTGAACGCCACTGTGCACAAACTCAGTAACCCCAGCAGCATCTGACCTTGTTAGTAGATATGTAAAGACAGTTCATTACACAAGTGGTGCTGGTCTGCTGTTGTAATAGTTCAAAGGCTTTGTTTTGGCCAGACACTTGGCAAGGCAGGAAGCAGTAAAAAGCGGAAACATTTTCAAAGCTTATTTCCTAAACATTAGATGAAAGAAATTATCTGCTTCATCGTCATGACTGCAGCACTTGGTAGAGGATCTTAAATGAGTTGAACATTAAGAGGAATTTGAAATCATTTCTGATAAACTTCACACTTTAAATGTGTCATTTAAAATTTTTTCCATTGATCCTGAGAGGAAAGTCAAGTAAACTCCAAAATTACATTCCAGATAGAATTTGAAATCTACCTGTCAGAGTGCAACAGTTGGGTTCCAGAAGTATAAAAACCCCATTCATCTTCTTTATAGGGGAATTAATTTTCAACAGTAACTTTTAATTCAACAGGCTTTTAATTAAAGCTGCCAATCCACATTATTTCAATGTTTTTTTAAAAAACAATTCAGTTTAAAGGCACAGTATGTAATTTTCGCCACTTTAGAGCACATATTTTAAAACAAAAAAGAAACAAAGGTGTAGTTTGATGATGTGATTAAGTGTGGAATTAGGGGAGTTGTCGTCTTCATCCCCACAGGCAATGCAATTCGACGGCATTGAAATCATGCTCATGGATAAGCTAATGTATTAAAGATTTATTAACAACACTAATATGAAGCAGGATAAGGCTGAAAGCTGTGGAAGAGAGACAAGGCAGCTGGAGCGATTACTAATGAGAGACAGGCGTGACACACGGTTCTAAAGCAGAGGAGCTTTTATGCCACAGTTGACTTCTGCTCCTTCCAGTCATGCGTATGTGGGGTAAAGCTGTGCTGTTTTATCATACTAGATACATCAGAGTGTGTTGAAAGAGATGGTATAATGTTATAATGCTGGTCTACCACTGTTCTAGTGGTTTTTTGATATTTTAATCCTAAAATCTTACATATAGTGCCTTTAAAGGAACACTCCACTTACAACTCCCCTAGAGTTAAACAGAGGAGTTTTACCGTTTTCAAATCCATTCAGCCAATCTCCGATTCTGGCGGTGGCACATTTAGCATAGCTTAGCATAAAAAGCAAAAATATTTAAAACTTGACTCTTCTGTAGTTACATTGTGTACTAAGACTGATAGGAACTATACACTGCGTAATATCATGGTACTATGGTACGGCAGCAAAGTTCCTTGATTATTATGCCGGAATGAGAGTATAGTTCCTATCCATATCAGCCTAGAAAATCACAACTTTTCATTCTCTGTTGGTTTAACTCTAGGGGAGTTGGAAAATTAGCCTATTTTCAAAAACAGTGGGGTGTTCCTTTAACAGTGAAATTCCTGTTGAAAAACTACATTACCCATAATTCTGCAAAGAACACTTCAACCAATCATAGAACTGAAATAAGCAAATTGTGCTAAAAAAAACACTGCCTGCCCATTACTATGAAGCACTGTGAATGAGTCAGTCTTCCTACACTCTCAAACTATTTGAATACATGCGTGTCAATAAAAACATAGAATGTACACAACTTAAGATTTGAAAACAAATGATAATTTGGAAATCACAATTTTAAAATTCCCTGGCATTTCCAGGTATTTCATGGAAAGCATGGAAACACGGCAACAAGTTTTTTGAGTTCACTCACCCTCTTTGGTCTTGGGTGTGGGTGTTGGTGTTGGGCTGGGGGTGCTGGTTTCTGGAGACTGTGGGGTGACAGGCATCATGGGAGACATATCCTTTGGCTTGGAGTCCCTCTTGCGAAGGGTGGGCGGGCCAGTGGGGGTGAGAGCAGGTTTCTGAATAGGTGGTGGTTTGGATGTGGCAGAAGGCTGAGGGGACGGAGGCCGCTGTTTCAAACCGCTGGGAGAAGGAGGGCGGACGCGTGGACTCTGCCTGAAGGACACAAATATAGAAGAGAAGTTAAAAAGATGGGTTTACACACATTCATACTATATACCAGGGGTGTCAATCTCACTTCCTGGAGTTTAGTTCCAACCCTGCTCCAACACATAAACCATGTCGTCTCCAAATAAGCCTGTAGGACTTGATTAGCTGGATCAGATACATATTTAGGGTTGAATCTAATCTCTGCAGGGCTGTGGAGTGCTACAGACAATGGGAGATGCAATTTCAGCAGTGGATTGTAAAGGTTTGAGAGTGAAACCACTGCAGGCTAAACCAAAACCCAGGGGTCTTACTTGGCTGCTCCAGGTGAGGGCGCTCTTGTGGTGGTGTTAGCAGCAGGAGTAGGAGATGGGGATCTGTGACGACTAGAGGGCGAGGCAGGGCGTTTTCCTACTGGTGATGTGAAGCGTTTCTCCTTCTCAGCTTTCTGCTTTTATAAATGCATAAGAAAAAAAAATATATGAGAGATCACACCTCATCCACTCTATGAAACAAACAAAACCCTTTTAGGATCAAATTAGATTTTCAATCCCAGATTTTCAATGTGGTCTCGGACAGATGAGTTTCACATTTGCAGTGATCAATCACTGTTCAGCTTAATCAAAGCATGGTGTATATATCACTCCACTGCAGCTGGGCTTTTACTGTTGTCATCAATCTGAAAAAGACCGTGGTAAACATGCCCTTTCAATCTATTTTTAATCTTCTGTCCACATGCTCACGGTGTCAATGGGACAAATGAACTAAAGGCAGGATAGGCTCATAAATATAGAGATGTTTTTACTGGATGTTTTTCCCCACATGATCACAGCAGAGCAGCTAGCAAAGAGTACACCATGTTTTCATCTCTAACTTCGGATATCTCTCCAAATGACTATCAAGCAGATCAGATATAGAGAGCTGTAAGGTCAAGCCACTGGTGAAGCTACAGTACAGTACAACCATCAGAAGGAAACATGTCAGTTTCAATTTACATTCCTCCAGTGGATATGCAATGCAAACTCTTCTTGCTTTCTCTTTGGGACACACTCAAACTCAGTTAGCGTTCATTATATGTAGGGCAGTGCTACAAAATAACTGTCTGAATGAATCACTGAAGTGGGCATTTCTAAAACTCTATACGAGGGATCACACTGTCACATGCAGTTCAGATCTGATTATGTTAGAAAAGTTGGACAATGTTCAAGTTAAGAGGTTTAATGCTCCTAAAAACTGACTAGCACACTATAGTAAAGGCTGTAAAGATATTCCTAAAAATTACAATTCTATATTAATTCTATAATAATATATTATAATTACAAACTATTTCTATTTAAAAACAACATAGTTCTTAGTTTTTCAACATTTATAATTAATGTAATTTAAATATATGATAACGATTTCTGAAGGATCATGTGACACCGAAGGCTGGAGTAATGGCTACTGAAAATCCAGCTCTGTGTCACAGGAAAAAATGACATTTAAAAAATGCATTAAAACAGAAAATAGTTATTTTAAATGATGCTATTTCACTATATTTTTTAAAGCATTTTTGATCAAGAAAATGCAGCCTTGTTAAGCTTAAGAGAAATCTTTCAAAATTCTTATCAACCACAAACTTTTCAAACAATACTATAGTTTCACATTACCATGTTAATAGCACAATGATCAAACAAACAACACACAGCAGCAATTGGTCATTTTTCAATAAAATTTGACTTTTTTTAAGTACTGAATGAAAAATTCTACTCAAGTGTGGGAATGCAAGTATTTCTATCTACGCACACTTGATGTCCTGTGTTGACAAAATGTGTCTGAATACCATTCTTCTATGGTTTGTACTCAGACTTCTATCATAGGGAATCAGTAGTTTGAAAAGAACAGTTTGGCACTTGGTCAAAAATTAGATTGATGTAACCCAGTTCCCTGTCTCTCCAGCGCACGTTGCTGTTGGAGCGGTCTTAAGCCTGGATCAGATAGTGTTATTCAGAACGAACAGCTCACTGATTAACGTCAGGGATAAATCCAAGCTGTTTTGCAAAGCAAACCATAATATACGGACATATAAATGTCGGAATGAGAACATATTGTTTTAAGGCATTGCAACTAAGGAAGACACAGATAACACACAGGTACTGTAGTTCCGTTAAGCTTATCCTGGAAATGAGACTGCGGACACAATGGAGATCAAATTATTTACATATACCAAGCAGCTTTCCCATAAGTTTTCCTTACATGTGAAAAAAAAAATTATTTTGTTGGGTTACAATATCTGAAAACACTAGTAAAGGTAGATTTAGCATTTTTCTAATCATATAAAAAATGTGCATGATAAAGTACACTACTGTTCAAAAGTTTGGGGTCAGTAAAAAGCTAATTAATTACTTTTTATTATTACGATTTTTCATGTTTTTTTTTTAAAAGAAGTCTCTTCTGCTTACCAAGCCTGCATTTATTTGACCTAAAGCATAGCAAAAACAGTACAATATTGAATTTTTACTATTCAAAATAACCATTTTCTATTTAAATATATTTTAAAATGTAGTTTATTCCAGTGATTCCAAAGCTGATTTTTTAGCAACATTACTCCAGTCACACAATCCTTCAGAAATCATTCTAATATTCTGATTTGCTGCTCATAAAACATTTATTATTATGATGTTGAAAACAGCTGAGTGACAAAGTTCTGAAGAACAGCATTTATCTGAAATAGACATCTTTTGTAACATTATAAACGTATCTATCATCAAAGTGAAAAAATCATTTAAAGCATCCTAGCTAAACAGAAGTATTAATTTCTATTTCTAAATTGTAGCTATGATCACAGGAAGAAATTACACTTTAAAACATGTTCAAATAGAAAACAGTTATTTTAAATATTTAATATTTGCTGTACTCAAATGCAGGAAAAAACAAACAAAAAAAATCTTACTGTGCAAAACTTGACTGGTGGTGTAAATTAACCTTTCAGAAATATTCAAAAATATTTAAAAATGTTTTCAAAATGAATAACAATAAAAATGTTTCCTAAACACCAAATCTGCACATTAGGATGATTTCTGAAGGATCATGTTACACTGAAGCCTGGAGGGAAAAAAAAACAATTCATTTCAAAGCGGAAGTTGACATGCATTATCTACTCACCTGTGTCATACTGGAAATGGCATCTGCGGACACAGAAGTAGGTGGGCCTTTCTTTCGATCGCTGCTGCGACTGCGTATGGGTCCGCGGGCCAGGGGCTGCATGGGGCTGGCAGATGCTGAACGAGGACACAGGTGAGACTCTGGTAAAGGACACAGTCAGTGGTGCACAGCCAGGGACAGCAGGGAAGGGACGTCACAAGCAGCCGAGTGGGTGAGCAAAGCGAAGGCAGAGGAAGGGACAGAAAGGAGGAGATATAAAGAGGAAGGGAGAAGGGGAAAGGGATGATAAAAGCACAAAACATTGGTGTATGTTAGATCATTCATACGGGCTGATGGGGAACTGTTGCTGATAGCACTGATGGCCTCAGGTTGATTGGGTATGATGGATGGGTGTGAGACAGAGAGAGAGACATGGCAGGGGACAGACAGCATCCTTGGTCACCGATATGCTAAAGCACACCTTCATATGCACCAAGCAAGCACCTTAGGCTGTAGTTTTAGTAAGATCAACGATACCACAAATTAAAAAGCATTCACTCATTCTCCCCTTTTAACCACATATCAGGGACAAGAAACTGCAAAAAATGTACTCCAAGCCAAGTCTGATGTTAAACCACCTCATCTCTGACATTTGCATACAAAGGTTTATCCGATTACTCGATTAATCATCTGAATAATCGACCGATTTACTCGATTGCCATAATAATCATTAGTGGCAGCCCTAATATCCACACAAAATAAATCACTGCCATTTCAGAATATTTTCTTTGCTTCAAATTTAAGTTAGCAACGTGCTTCATTTTGAAGCTGGTTGTTTTAGTTAAAGGCTTAGAGCTTAAAGGATTAGTTAACTTCCAAAAAAAAAATTTGATGATTTATTCCAGAGATGATTTATTCACACCCTCATTCTTCAGTCGTAAAGCAATTATGTTTTTTGAGGAAAACTTTTCGGGAATTTTCTCAATATAGTGACTTCTATGGTGCCCGCTAGTTTGAACTTCCTAAATGCAGCTTCAAAGGGGTCTAAATAATCCCAGCCAAGGAGGAAGGGTCTTATGTAGTAAAACGATTGGTTATTTTCTAAAAAAAAAAAAATGACATTTTAAATATTTTATTTATATATTTTAATCTCAAATGCTCGTCTTGTCTAGCTCTGCGATGCACATGTGTATTCTGTGGACTCCGGTTCAATACAATTAGGGTATGTCGAAAAACTCCATCTTATTTTCTCCTCCAACTTCAAAATTATCCTACATCACTGTTTTATGTGTAATTTTTTGTAAAGGGCGTTTGACCACCTTTGCACATTCACTTTGTAAACACTGGGTCGGTACTTCTGCAGCGATATAGGGTGATTTTGAAGTTGGAGAAAATGTTTTTCAACATACTCAAAAACAAAAAAATCCTTAAAAAATTAAACGAATGGGGAAAATATTTTTGGAATCAAAGACGAAGAAAATGTGGTTGCCACTGTTGTGCTCTAGAGATAGTAACCGATCAGGGGAAGCCCAGTATCTGTTGGTGGAGGTAAAGTGAGGTGAGCAGTAAGAGCTGACCTAAGCATTGGGTCTGCTATGACAGTGGGATTTCTGTGCTAATCTCAACACACTGTAATTAACCATGACTGTTATCATCATGGAAAGCCTATAAATGTAATTGATCCATAAGCTGATGATTCATAATCATCTCTCTGTCTATTTTAGGAAACCAATAATGCTTTTCAGATACTATCAGACTCAGTTATGCTGATAACATCATGTCAACATCAAACCCTGTCCAACAAGTTACATATCCAGCACGCACTTCAGCCTTTACAGGTTTCTGGGAATCCTAAATGAGTTTAGTAGCTTTGGGAACTGAAGATATGTTTAGGGTGACGCTGCTGGTCTGCAGGGGCTGTGAGCTGCTCTATGTGGATCAGATGGGGATTGTAGTAGCAACAGCAGGGTGCAGATTCACTTCACTCATTCCCTCTCACGCACAGAAACGCTCAGCTAATCAGCTTACAAAAGATCCCTCAGCAATAGCCCTGGAACACCTTGGAAATGTTGGTGTGTGCAGGTGTATTTTAGAGAGTGAGAGAAGAGTAAAGACTAGTGATACATTAAAATTAAAATGTAAAAATTACGTGCACTTCTTCAGGCATTTGGTGTCTTTTTGAGACATAATTAGGGCTGGGAAAATAAACAGATGCATCACAAATTGAAAAACTGTTCTGCATTGATTCAGAGATTTTCAGAATACGACATGATTCCCTCTGAAATCGATTCTGAGCTTTAAGGCTGAAGCAAATTACAAGGGTGTTAATCTTGCAAAAAGCATTCTGAGCCGAGGTGCAATTAGGGGTGCACGATATAGCACCTACAATAATATCACAATTGTTAAAATTATATGATATTTGACAGTATTGAGTATATCGATACTATAGTGTGGATAGAGGTCACACACTCACTGCGTGATTAAGTCTATTAAAATGTAACATCATTTTCCCAAAATTCAAGATAAGGGGGCAAATATGCCCTGTATGACTTTAATATACATTTTATATTTATATCATCTGATATAGTTGATTTTACATGAAGAGTAGTTTTCTTCTCCAAATATTAGCATGATTGCAAATGTTATACTGATTTTATAACAGTCTAATAAAGTTAATATTAACTGAATTACCATTTTAGATACAAGTTCCTGTTTTTGCTCTATAGTTTCAAAGCTACAGCAGAACTATTTTACTATTTTATCGCCACCTACTGGTGATTTTAGGTTTATACTTAAAGTATATATTTCCATTTTCCTGTAATATTATTCCAAATATCACTATTGAATAAAATATTAGCAAAGTAACATGCTCAGCCACATTCTGTCTAATAATCATTGTCAACAAAATGTCAGAAAATACAGAGATATAATTTTTTATCATTATCGCACACCCCTAGGTGCAATTACATGACTCAGCTGAACACGTGTGTTATTCAGCGTAAGCATTTGAGTGTACGGTTGAAAACTAAGCTCAGAATCATTCCAGAGAGATTTGCGATGAATTCGGAATCAATCCATGAGTCGCAATGCTTTGATCTATCGTCACAGCCCTAGATATAATGGCATAATGTATTTCTAAACACAAAGTATAATATATGTATACAAATTAAAATGTATATAAACACAAATTAAATTTTTCACAGCTTTTTGCTGCTTTCCATTCAAGGTAAACAAGAAACTATGCTGAAGTTTAACTCTGTGTAAAATAATCTTGCATTCCATCTGCACTTTTTTTAAATTAATATATTGTATACATGTACAAACATCTTTGTCCATTCCATCACAGGATTTTTTTGCAAGTCAGAAAAGGTACACGTGCCTCGTGAACTGTAAATGTGAGCTCATGTCTGATAATATCATCAGATGATATCTATATTTTAATCCAATTATACATGGAACAATTCAAGTGCACTCTGCTTTGGTTAATGTAACAATTTTCAGGGTATTTTTGCTTTTTGGCTAAAAACGGTCATGAAAAATTAAATGGCAAAAGTTCAAAGGCAAAAAAAATTCTGTGCATCCCTAGAAAAGACTGCAAACAGTGTTTCAAAACATGTAGCCACATTAAAAGACTCCAGCATGCCCAATATAATACGCAAACCAAGCACCCCTGCAGAGCGGCTTTAATCTACACACAAGTGGAAGGTTCCGGTACGAGCTGGGCCTCCCTTTCTCTCTAGTTTTACCTTGGGCGTCGCCTCCTTCGGCGGACAGGGCCGCGGCACTCTTGCTTCTAGCTAGCGAGGCCTGGGTGGGTGTGAGCAGCCGACTGAGGACACTGCTATCCATGGGGGCAGCCAACGAGCGGCGAGCTATAGACACGGTGTGCCCGTACAGACACGAAAAACAGAGCAGACAAAAGGAAAAAGAAACGAGAAAGGTTGAGGAATAAACACAAAAGAGGAAGGGAGAGGGGAATGACACCAATGTGATTTAAAATGCAAGAACTGACACAAAAACCAAAGAGAAAAGTGCTTTAAATGTAAACAGTGGATGTCAATTGAGACTCTCAATGCTGGTGAGACAAAAAGAATATTAGTGGGATAAGAGGGAGGTGATTGGGAGCGGGAGCAGGACCAGGGCTGTGGAAGTGGAGGTGAAAACAAAAGGGAAACAAAGCCAGGACTAAAGAGTAACTGGAAGAGCTTTTTGCGATCCATCGGACAAGAGTCAAATGTTTCAGGTCAGGCATGTTTAATTTGAGGTATAGTTTTTTGCTAGTATTAAACAGTGTTGGGGTAACGCATTATAAGTAATGTGAGTTACATAATCAGATTACTTTTTCTATAACTAGTAAAGTAACATATTCCTTCTAAAAATGAGAAATTACTTTTTCAAGTAAGTAACTGGCAAGTCCCCATGTTGAAAGAATGTGTGTGAACGTTGTTACTGTAGTTCTAGACTATTCATCAAAATTAATTAAAACTGTTAAAACCTGTGATAATTAAATAAGTTAAATAACACATCCTTTATGCATTTAATCCCATTTTATTAACCAACATCTTTTCGTCTTTGGCCTTTGATGATCCTGTTCAACTCTAGATAAACCTGTTATTGCTAAAGAGTGTTGAACTTTCTTCTCCTACGTTTTACTGTATAGACATGAGTTTACTTTTCCTTCAGCCTGAGGCTTATTCATTTTACTTTTTAGTGTGAAAGGGCTTTCACATTTGCATGCATTCCCTGCCCAACGCAAAAGTAACGCAACGCATTACTTTCCATAAAAAATAACTATGTAACCTAATTAGTTACTTTTTTAAGGTAGTAACGCCATGCATTACTTTTAAAAGTAACTTTCCCCAACCCTGGCAATAAATTAAGAAACAGATTACAGGACTCCATTTGACTTTGGTCTCTGCTACAGTTTTACAGAATGTTTCTGGTGAAACTAAACTAATTTAATACAGCTTGTACAATGCAAAACTGTAGCATGAGATGTTAACAGGCACAAAAAGCTCTTGCTGTCATGAGATCTATGTTTGTAATCAGAGTTACAAATCCACAGTGAGGAAAAACTGAAAAAGGAAGGAGTAAAAACGTAATGTCTCTTTTGAATGATCCGTTTTTCTTTCCCCCTTGGCACTGTACTGATGCAGTCCAAGTTGTGAAGAGGGTGATGATCTGACTAAGGGAGTTCAATAATAAGGAATTGCTCTCAGCATAGAGAATGGTGGTACTATCTGAACAAGTGTGCACTGTGCTGGGGTAACTCTAAAACTGTCTATAATAACAATTCCAGGGGTCACTTCGTTTTCAAGAGTGAGTCTAAAGATGCTTTCCTGTAAAACCATTTAGCATTCTGTGCATTTAAACCTGGAATGACAATAGACACACTCGCACACTGAAAACAGCCATGGCACCAGGGGCCAAACTCCTTGGTGTCATATGGAAAGAAAAACAACATTATGTTCACACAAACAGAAACACATTGTATTTACATACACAAAGAGCTCATTCCTGGTGAAAAGGTCAGTTAGTGAGAACTCCCTGAGAGAACGAAAAAGCAACAAGGAGAGGTTAAGACAAACTGGAAGCTCAAGGCAGCAGCAAACATTAACCATTTGGACCAAACAGCATCGAAATTAGCACACTGTTATGTTTCTGGATGCACGAGTGGAAGGACATGGCAAGCAAATAACGTAGAGAGAGAGAGACGCTGCATGTTTATAAACACAAACCAACTGTAAACCCCATTCTCCCCCAAAATCCCTTATTATGTCATGTTATGTTGGCTGCGGATTAAATGAGCAGGGCGGACCATAGACGTAAACACATAGACATTTGCGCTTATTTATTAGTAAACGGCGAACAGGCACGGCGAAATATCCCAGTTGAGATTTAAGCACCTGATTCATCAGCTGTGGATTTCTCTGGTTTGGTGGTGGGCTGTGTTTTAGCCCCTACTCGAGAGAGAGAGGCGCTTCGCTTCTTCAGGATTGGGCCTACAGACAAAGTGAACAGGGAGGCGTTAGAACCATTCAGGAAGCAAGGACTTGTCTGTGTCTAAGCTTACGCATGCCACTTGCAGCCAGAATGAGAAAATTTGATGAGAACAGTGCAGCTAGACTTCAGAATTATGGCTGTATTTATAATAGTTTTCAGTTTAATTACAAAGTGGAGAATTGCATTTGTAAACGCTTTAGAGGCGTGCCTGTGTTAGCTCCCTGCATACGCCTGTTTAAATGCTTATTTACACTGAAACTAGATTTTCAGAACGACAATGAGTAAACTGCTCAGCTAAAGTAGACAAATAAAGGCTCACACCCTGTATTGAATAATTTTTTTTTGAGACTTACTATTCATCATTGTTCTCCATCTATGTGCAGAACAAATGTTAAAGTGATAGCTCATTTAAAAATAAAAATTCTGTCATCGTTTTACTCACTATTCCAAAGCTATATCACTTCTTTGGAACACAAAATATGAAGAAAATATGAGAAATTACTAATACTTCATGGATCTTTTGTTCAAAATATCTCCTTTTGTGTTTCACATTTAGGTTCATGACAAGAGGATGTGCAAATGAAGACAGAATTTTTATTTTTTGACAAATCCTTTAAAAGAGGGGCAGCACTGGTAGTTTGGCACCTGTCTTTTCCACCTGAGGCTGCTTATGCGCTTCTTTAGAGGCCTGAGGAACATTGCTAGGCAACCGGTTCAAAGACGAACTTCTCCGCTTTGCACCTGAGGGACAAAAGAGAGCTCAGCTCCTGAATCAAGCACTTAGGTTTCACTCATGAGGGACTGAAGACAGACTTCAAAGATAAAACCATCAACAAAAAAAGTGTTTAAAATCTTCAACTTTTGTGGCACCACACTAAAATGTGCCTGCAGAGAAGGAAATGAAGAGGAGACTCCAACACAAACACTGTCTGGTGTGAAACTGTCTGAGTCATGGCTGGCTGCTCCTGTTAGAGGAAAAGGAAACTGTGGAGAGAAACAGCATGTCTGCAAAAATCAAAAGCTGCCAAGATGGCAGAAACGCTTATGGCCCATTCAAATAAACACAATGCTGAATTTGCATTTAAATGACATTGAAAAATAAAGCTCATCAAGCAAACCACAGGGAGAGGCACCTGTATGAGACATGACTTTTGACTGATTTCTGTTTGGATCACATGACCAGCATTAAAAAGCATGTACTCATGCTCATGTAGCAAAAGAACTCATGCTGTATGATGTATATCCTGGATAAGAAAAGGACAGGAGAGGGCAGGGAGGGCACTTACTTTTATCGGGAGAATTAAGGAGGGTGGCTGAGGATGAGGAGAGACGCTTGCTGATGACTGAGTCAGTCTGTTTCAGGTTCGTAGTAGAGGAAGAGCGTTTGTCTACAGGGGAGGGTAAATAGGCACACAGAGACAGACAGGGAGTGGAATTAGAGTTACAGGGGTTCGCACATGCTAAGCTATTGTTAATTACATTAATACAAGCCGGTTTATCTACAGGGTAACAGCTGCACATAATAAAAAAATTCAAGTATGCTCAACAGCTAAACCTGAAATTGTGATTGCCATATGTCTATTACATTCAAAATATTATTTTAGAAAACAAATTTCATATGAATAAATTATATATCCAAAGTACAGCAAAAACAGCACAATTTTGAAACATTTGTACTATTTGAATAGATTTTAAAATGTAATTTATTCCTGTGATTTCCAAGCTGATTTTTTTGCATCATTCCAGTCACATGATCCTTCAGAAATCATTCTAATATTCTGATTTGTTGCTCAAAAACATTTATTATTATTATTATTATTGTTGAAAACAGGCGAGTAGAATTTTTTCAGGTTTCTTTAATGAATAGAAAGTTCAGAAGGACAACATTTACCCGAAATAGAAATCTTCTCTAACATTATACGTCTTTATCATCACTTTTGATCAATTTAAAGCAACCTTGCTAAATAAAAGTATTATAAAAGTATTTTTATAATTTGCTTTGCCAAAAAAAAAGTGCATAATGTTACAACAGCATTATATTTCAGATAAATGCTGATCTTTGCATCTTTCTATTCATCAAATAATCCTGAAAAATTTTACTTGAACAGCAATTGTTTCTTGAACAGCAAATTAGTATATTAGAATAATTTCTGTATAATATATATTCTAATATATTCAAATAGAAAGCAATTATTTTAAATAGTAAAACTATTTCATAAAATTGCTATTCTGTTGTATTTTGGATGAAATAAATGCAGACTTGGTGAGCAGAAGAGACATTAAAAAACATTAAAAAACACTTTTGACTGGTCATGTACAATTAAGTAATTAATATTAATAAAAGAATAAATAGTCAGCATTGTGCAAAAGTTCAAAGTACAGCAAACTCGGTCTAAACAAGTCATGGATAACACTGTTAGTAAACATTCAAAGGGTCATTAAATCCGGATAAAAAGTGAAAAAAAAAAAAAAAAAAAAGAGTTCAAATTCAAAGCATCATGCATCACCAAGAAACCAGGTAAGTGCTTTGAAGAACAAATTCTTTGTTAACCTGGCAAGTGGAGAAAATACATTATTACAAACAATTTAGTGAGCGAATGAGAAACAGCCAGTACAGCCCCAGTCAGATTAGTGCACGTATGAGCGAAAAGAAGGAGTGGGCAGTTTGTGTCAAGTCACGCCACGGGCAGGCAAACTGTATAAACCACCTTGTGACGTCTGATTCCTGGGTGGCTTGGAGGCTGGAGAAGCAGGGCAGATTACTATTGCAATCGGGGAGGAGGCGGAACCACTGTCGCTTTGTCCTGTGGGAGGGGCAGGGATAGACAGGTCGCTATTGGCAACTAACTCTCTCCATGGAGAACGTGAGAGAGGTGGAAAAACGCAGCTGACAACATTAGATTCCATCCCTAAGAGGTGTTGCACACAACCACCAACAAACAAACATGACTTGTTAAAGGTGAAGTGTGTCATTTTTGGTATTGTCAGAGAAACAGCAATGGCATATGTAGGTTTCAGGAAACTATATGATAATCATATTTGAGGCCAGTGGTGCACAAATTACAGACTTCACCTGTAACAACAAATCACTGCAATCAGGATTGTCAGAAGATGATGATTATTCATAGATTTAAAAGTAATAACACACTTGGTTGGACTGTGGGACAATCAGTGAAAGCAGGATGTTCATATTTTATAAAGAAAAGCTGTTGAATATATTATCTATCAGGTGATGTTTTGGTGTTTAGGAAAAGCACTCGTACCATTTTTGTTGTCAGAGTCTGAAAGTCCACCCCAGGACCATCTCTTCTGTCTCTGCTCGACTCGCTGGCTGCGCTCCAAGGTACGTCTCATCACAGCCTCATAGTGCTCCTGCACACACACACACAGAAACACACACACTTTGTTAGACAAATAGAGCCATGATACATTCTGTGAGCTGTGCAGCAGTGGACCGTGGAAAAGGTGTGGGTGTCAATACTAAAACAAAGTCCATGATTCCAGGCTATTTTGCATGTCAGGTACAGAACAGAACAGAACAAACTTGACTCCTGAGGTATGAATGTAAGACTAACAAAATTACCTGCTTCATTTAATCTGTTTTTTCATAAAAGGGTGTTAATGACGGTATAGATAAAAGGGTGTTAATTAAGAACTCCAATAAGAAGAAGTAGGACATTCAGATTATTAACACAGTCCATCTCTAATAGTCAGTGACTGTAGGGACATGCAAAAACACACCTTTCCTGAAATAGACTAGTTGGTGGGTTGTCCTTTAGGCCGCATGGCTTTAAAATATTATACTATGTGTATAAAGAATTTCACAGCCTCTAAAGGGAATTTCAATATTAAAAAGAACATTTAATATTGCAGCAGGAGATTAATGTACACATTTAATAGTTATATTATAAAGTAATACTGCTTTCAATTTTAAAAATGCAAAATTTAATTTCCAGCAGTCATTACTTAAGCCTTGTCACATGATCAAATAATTCTAATATGCTGATTTACTGCTCAAGAAACATCTATTATTTTATTATTGTTGAAAACAGTTGTGCTACTTTATATTTTTGTGGAAACCATAATTTGAATTTTTCAGGGTTCTTTGATGAACAGAAAGTCAAAAAGAACAATGTTTAATGTAACTGAAATCTTCATTAACAATGTGTAATAGTCACTTTTGATCAATTTAATGAATCCTTGCTGAATAAAAGGAATACTTAAAAAAAAAAAAAAACACCACCAGTCAAATGTTTTTGAATAGTGAGATTTTAAATATTTTAAAAAGAAGTCTCTTCTGCTCACCAAGCCAGCATTTATTTGAAAGCATTGCAAAAACAGCACAATTTTGAAATATTTTTACTATTTAAAATAATTGTTCTCTATTTGAATATATTTTAAAATGTAATTTATTCCTGTGATTTAAAAGCTGAATTTTTAGGATCATTACTCCAGTCACACAGAACCTTCAGAAAATCATTCTAATATTCTGATTAGCTGCTCAAAAAAACATTATTATTATGATGCTGAAAACAGCTGTCAGCATCAAGTTTCTCTGATTAATAGAAAGTTCAGAAGAGCATTTATCTGAAATACAAATCTTTTGTAACATTATAAATGTCTTTATCATCACTTTTGATCAATTTAAAGCATCCTTGATAAATAAAAGTATTAATTTCAATATAATTCTTTAAAAAACATTGGTTTGTTTCTGTGTTGGGGGGTAGTGTTTTACAAAAGTGTCGTCTAAGATCCTATAAAAAAAACAGACAGTTTACCTTTTCTTCCTCTAATTTCTGTTTTCTTTTCTCCTCTACTGCAGCCCTCCTGTGTTCCTCTTTCCTGCGCTGCTCTTCCAGCTTCTTCTGTCTCTCTTCCATCTGTTTCTCCACCTGCAGCCGGGCCTTGCGCTCTCGCTCCAGGAGCTGAGACTCACGGGCCGCTGAATGGGCCGAACAGTGTGCGTTAGCAGGTGTGATTGTAAGATTTGTTGCAATGTAACAGAATGAATTATGTCTAACTCTGCGCAGGGGTTGGCAAACTTTTTGACACAAAGGGGCTTTTTCATTGTTTAAGATTTTCAATGGATGCTGAACTCTTGTTTCCCAGCATCCAGTTCAGCATGAATAAATTATGCAAATTACCTCCTCACTGTTTTGAAAACAGTGTTATTGTTCTTGTTGAGTTGTGTGTTATTTCTTATGCTCTTATCAATTGTGTGCCAACGATCCACAAGTCAGTGGTCACACGCACATCTAAAGTTGCCAACACCTGTGTAAAATGTTTTGCTTTGTCACCATGTTGCTTTTCCTGCTCTTCTCTCCTCTCTTTGGCCACTCGGAGTTTGTCGTCTATCCTCAGGGCTGCTCCATCAATGACTGAGAACACATAACAGAACACAACGTCATATAACTAGCGTATCAGGTGAAATCTGAACACTTCCTGGGCCATGAAAAGGCTCTCGGCAGATTGCACTAGTATCCGTTGTGCAGATAATCCTTTTGCATGGTCTTACATGAGGCTCAGGTTACAGATTCTGCTATGAGCTCACCACACCTGATACAGTATTGACACTGAGTCAAGGGTGTGCGTGAGGATACGCTACAGGAAGTGCAGAGGACTTAATGAGTGTAGAGGCAATCATGTGACAACATGTAACTTAATTAAACAAAGCAGGACTGCAGGGAAAAACAAAACAAAAAAGGAAGTGGGAAAAGGATTGATTTAAAGTGTTAGTTCACCAAAAAATTATAATTAGCCCATGATTGACTCACCCTCAAGGCATCCTAGGTGTATATGACTAGTCTTTCAGATGAATCCAATCGGGGTTATATTAAAAAAAAGTCCTGGCTCTTTCAAGATTTAGAATGGCAGTGAGTGTGTGTTTTTGTTCAACAGTCCAAAGGAAGTCCAATAAAGCGCAAGAATAAGAAAAAGTGCCTCACACAGTTCCAGGGGGTTAATAAAGTCCTCTTTTAGCGAATCAATGCCTTTTTGTAAGAAAAATATCCAGATTTCAAACCTTATAAACACTTTTCTCTAGCTTGTGCTTACTGTCGTGTGCACAAACCATTCCGGGCGGATGACAGTACGTATGCATAGTGCATGTGTCATTGAGAAGTAACAAACACAGAAGCGCAGAAGACAGAGCAAAACAAAACACCGGTCACGAATTAGCAGTACAAAACAAGGATTTGCAAAGAAAAATGTCAGAGAATTTCTATATAAGCCAAGAGGAGACTGGTTTTCCACAGGAGACTTATATTCCCCCCCCCCCCCCCCCCCTCCCCTCCCCTCCCCTCCCCCCTTGTAAGGAACTTTTTTATTATGGATAGATGTGCTTTATTGGACTTCTTTTGGACTGTTGAAAAAAAACACCCGCTCACTGCCATTATAAATATAAAATATAACTCTGACTGGATTCATCTGATGGAAGAAAGTCATATACACCTAGGATGCCTTGAGGGTGCATAAAATCACAGGCTAATTTTTACTTTTGGGTGAACTACCCTTTAGTGCAAACCTGATATTTATTTATTTATTTTCTGTTACCTTTTGAATTTGTGAAAGAGCCTTCCTTAATTAATTAAAATACATTCATTTATAATAATTAATACTGTTTCAGTGTTAAAATCTGAACTACTTGCACAACTGGACCTTCAGAAAAAAACAAAAAAATCATTGCGGATCCCTGCAGTGACAGATTGAATTAAATCTGAGATCATCATTTGTTACCTGGCTTGGTCTGGCTTTTCACTGTGCTGGCTGGAGCTGCTGGCGTTGGGCTGTTCCCTGCCTGGCTGCGCCGTTCCTCTGCCTGCGCCTGCGCAGCTGCAGCTGTAAAAGCAATATGAAAATGCACATAAAAATGGTTATGTAGGACACTGTGATGCTGAAAACGCAGACAGAATCATAGAATCTAGTCATAAAAATGGAATTTACTGTATAACGTGGAATGTCACAGAATTTGCCAAATTTTTGATGGATACATCAATAGTTACACTTAAATCAAAACACGATGGACTACTGTCTGTTATTATTAATCTGCAAAAATACCATTTAAATATTAATTCTGCATGAATGAATGACACAGACGACGTTTAATACACACATACTGAAATGCATGTTATGCTTGTGGTGTTGTTGGGCTCCGCTGCCTAAATATACGAATACATGAACGCAAACATAATCTCTAGAACTGCTCTGAGAGTCACTTCACCATTTCTTTTGAGTAAAACTATCATCATATCATATACAAACAAAAGTTATACAAAAAAAAGTTCAGTTTAAAAAAAGTGTGACAGAAATATTACCTGAATGTAATTATAGTACTACTACTACTACTACAATTATTATTAAAACATTATTTTTAAAGGAATATTTAGCAGAAAAATTAATGAAACAAATGAATCCCAGAATTCATTTAGAAGAAATGTATTTCTGGAAAAATAAAATATAATAATAATAATAATAATAATAATAATAAAATAATATAAATGAAATAATACCTAAAAACTGTTAGAGATGCTTTTGATTATTAATACAGTGTTTCCCACAGGGTTTTGTGATACTTGTGGCGCAGCACTTGCCTCATTCGGTGTCAAAGCCGCTTTACGCAGCAGACTAAATGATAGCTAGGTTGTACAAAAAAGTTGCTAGGGTTGTCAGTATGTACCTGTTATGGGGAAAAGCCGCCAAAAGTGTCTGAAAGTTGCTAAATATTGTGCTAAAGTCACACTCGCGTGTGTGAGAAGCGGGAGCTGATGGCAGCGGACGATGGGTATTTGTGGCAGTCGATGTGGACAAATAAATCAACGTAAACACTGCCGTCATTCTGGAGATTGTCTGTGGAGCCTACGAAGCCTACGAACGCGTAAAGTGAGGGGAGATTTTCCACTATTTAATCTATCATGGATAGTTTCGTTATCTCGGCCGGTGATAAAAAAAAAAGTGTAAGAGGATAATATTACAAAAATGTAGCACCAAATATACTTGGGCGGCCGTTAATATACCTGGGCGGCCCACAAGTCTATGTGTGGGAGGCACTGTAATATGTAAGGAAACAATTAAAATGATATTCAGAAAATGAATGAAAAAAAAAAAATGGTAAAAATAAAACTGAATTTGGGGGAAAAAAAATTGTAGGCCCTAAAATTTTTTATTTTTGTTAAACTTTTAATAAACTTCTGTTTAATATTGCAAATTTCATAATTTTAATTATTTAGACAGGCTTTTTGATGAATAACATAACATAATTTAACCATTAAAACAGAGTCTAAAATAAAAATGGACAAAAACGGAATTCAGAAAAATTTAAACGGAAAAAAATGAATTTGAAAAGAAAGAAAACGGAAATGATTTTTTATAGGGCCTTAGTTACTATTATTTCTTAAACAGGGAAAAAAACACAGAGGAAGGGAGGAAAGAGGCAACAAGATAAATCTACTGCATTAAGGCTTAATTTTAAAGAGACTGGCCATAGGAATATTTGGTCCTGTGAAACAGATTTAAAAATTCTATAGAGTAGCATAAATAACTTCTGACTGCTCATCCAGATGGCATGTTACTGTGTGAGTCGCGCACATATTGTTGGAGTTAAAATAACAGAATATGAAAAAATACATTCTACTTTCATCTCTGCTTAAAACAATACACCTTTCAAACGCTCTTCAGCAGACTTGTGGCAGGCAGGAGAAGAGGAAGGAAGGATATGGAAAAAACGTGACCAACAAGTCCGTGTGCCTTTGTAACAGTTCTCTCCCTCCAAAACAGAGTGTCAGAGAGAGAGGAAAAGAGAGGGTGTTTGTGTTGTGCTGGCGATGAAGGAGCATGTGATGTCTGTATGGTGAAAATCAAGATGCTGCTGATAAAGTGTCAGCTGAAGAGAGGGCACCACTTGGCATATTTTACTGGCTGAGAAAAAGCCATCTCTCTAGATCTAACTTCTGCTCAGGCCCACTGGTTTGTGCTCATTACGAAAGTGTTTTGATTTGTTCTGCGAGACTGAGAGACTTTGAATAAGACACCAGGCTTTCTGGAGGGATCCTTGAGCCCAGAGGCTGGCATGTGCTGCAGTGTGAGTATCCATAAAAGCCACAGCAGAAAAGAATGATGGAAGTCTGACAATAATAAAACAGAAGGGTTTATTTAAGGGTCAATCTGAAAGCTGAATAAATAATTGATGATTCCATTGATGTATGGAATCTTACAGAATGTTGTTTTTTATTGACAAATGTACTCATGTATATATTATGTACTTATTATAGTAATTACAATAACTAGGGGTCGACCGATTATCGGGCCGACCGATTATTGGCGCCGATATTAAGCATTTTTACGATTATCGGAATCTGTGATTTTCAAAACCGATTTGCCGATAAAAATAATAAAATTTTGAAATGCGCTATTTGGCTCCGACGCAGCCTGTCAGGGTTCACCACTCCGTGCCCTAGAGCAGTCTCCGCCCACCGCGCATCTGATTTGTTGGTAGTCACGAGTCCGACCAATCAACTCGAAGGCTGAAGGCACTCTAACACAGAAAGCGCTTGCTGGAGCGGCGGCGGCCATCAGTTGTTGTCGCTCAAAGGGAAGTCAGCAGCAGACGTTGCTTGTGTTTCAGTAAATCACAATCCTCTACGCTGAAGTTGCAAAAACACCTCATATTATCTATGATTTCCCCGATGCGGAAAACGCAGACGGAATCGCGAAATCTAGTCATATAAATGGAATGTACTGTATAACGTTAACACGAAATGTCACGGAATTTGTCAAAGTTTGGATGAATTAATCAAAAGTAGGTCCGTACACTTAAATTGACTCATGCTATAGACTAAACATTAAGCCGCAAACAGACTATTTAAATATGAATCCAGCATGTTGTGCGTGTCTCTGTATATGATACAGACGCGGTTTTGTTTAATACACACTGAAGTGCGCGATGCTCGCGGTGTTTTCAACATCTACAGTCTCACTAAATGAGGACGTAAATATATTAACAACATTCCCAGAACTGCTCTCAGAATCACGTCATGAGCATTTAGCTGTTTCATTTGAGTAAAACTATCGTTATATCATATAGGTACATAGGCAGGGGCGTTGGACGGGGTAATAGTGGAACCGAGTAACAGGTGTTTATTTGATGTCGTGTTTTTAAAAGAGAATTTGTGCTGTTCTGTTGCATTCAGAGACGGAACATAACACGGACAAGTGAACGTTTAGATACTGTTTCAGCTATTAAAACAGTTCAGTTTTGTATGTAGGGACCTAATGGAAAAGTGATTAGACATAATTCGTTTCTGTTTTTTATTAAGTTAATTTGGAAAGTTGTTCGGGGGATTTTTTGATCATCAAATATATATAGGCTACATTTTTTTTTAAGTAGCATATCGAAGAGCGACCAGCGGAAGACTGTTCATAGCCTGTTTGACCATTTTGCCTTCTCAAATCATCATGACTGGACTAAAATAAAATCTATAGATATAAAACAGTTAAAGTATAAAACAGTGTTGGTTTAAACGTTAAACCTAGATAAATGTGTAAGCGCATATCCAGTCGTTTGTGCGAAGAGTGGAAGAATCTACTTTGCAGAACATTGAGGCGCCAGCGCCGTCACTTGCATTTTTTCCAGTGGAAACAATTTAAAATTCTCCATCAAAACAATACATGCCTTACATATGATAAATACATATATGGAGAACTTTAAATTATTGCTTAACGAAATAAAACAAATCAAAAACAAAAACTCTTTCATTATGTAGCTAATCTGTAAAGTTGCATTTTTCTCTTCAAAGAGGAGATTGAGTGCGACACTGATTCAGAATACACTAGTTTATTCATAAATAATTCAAATATCTCCTTACCCTTCGACACATTCATTGTTATTTATTTTTGCCGTGCTTTGTGGCAAGTTTCAGCCTACTGCTTAAAGGCGAAGCTTCACTGAAGGCACTGCGGCTGGCTGAGACACTAAACGCCGTCCGAGCCGCTCCCGAACGTAAAAGCTAAAGTGAAGTCTCACTAGCGGCAATTTTTTAATCACCATAACTGATGAAAACGTAGAACGTTCATTAGCAAAACAAATAAGAAAGCTTGGAGGCACAGCATACATCTTGATGTAGGCTAATATAAAATAAACCGTTTTAATAAATCTGCAAACACTGTGGAACCAAATAAATATGAAAATCCCACTTAGATAAATGGCAGAGGTCAACAGGCTTTTCAAAATCCAAAATATTTTTTAAACAGGAGCTTTTGCATTTCGTTTTGAAAGTCCTTTTTCTCATCTCTCTTCTTGTCTGTCACCTAGACTCACTCTTTTCACGTGATAATTTAAATTTTTATAAATGTTTTACAAATGTGTACAGAATGCTGCTGGGGGCTCCCTGCACTTTTTATGTTATTATTGTTATTATTAATATTGATGTTTATTTTATATTGTTATTATTAACAGTTCTCAGAATGAAATATATGTTTGAAAGCATTCAAAGAAAGTTCTTGTCAAAGCTCTTGTTATTATTAATTATGACAAATTTTCATTTTTACACCAGACACATATCGGTTCAAAATATCGTTTATCGGTGCATTTGATCTGTAATAATCGGTATCGGCATCGGCCCTGAAAAACACATATCGGTCGACCCCTAACAATAACTAGGTACTAACCCTGAACCTAACCCTGAAGACCTTATATTACCAGAGCATTCTTAGGTAGGTACACTATAAGTACATGTACTAGGGCTGGGCGATTTGTCAGATTTTATAGATTATTTAGAACTTAATGTTTTGCCACAATTAAATTTGTTACATTTACATTTAGCAGACACTTATCCAGAGCGACTTACAAAGGAGGACAATGGAATTAGAAATTGAGTATTCACGATTTTAGAAATAGAAATATTACCAACCGTTAAGACACTTTGACAATATGCAAATGATAACAGGAAAGAGAAAAGAATGATCCAACGATAAAAATAAGTAAAATAAAAAAAGTCTAAAAAATAAAGTTACATATATATATATATATATATATATATATACACACACACACACATACACAATATATATACATATACATATATATATATATATATATATATATATATATATATATATATATATATATATATACACACACACACACACACACACACACATATATATAAAAATATATAACACATATATATATATATAAAAATATATACAGCTATGATGTTATGGTGTGGCTAAACACCGCCTCCGCAAAAGAAGATCAACGAGAGAGGCAAACACAGGTCTACACAGAAACCAAATGATAAAGATGGTTCCGATGACAGGACATTGTGCAGTGCTAAGTTGTGGAAAAACAATTCTTTGCATTGCCTACCTTCTGATCCCAACATTAGGAAAGAGTGGATGACCTTTATTTTTACCGCAGATTTTGTTTACAAACAAGGAACAGTTTGACGCAGGATTTCCAGAAAGATTGAAACTAAAAGACAATGCTGTAATTTCACACCACACAGGTAACTGTTTTTATTACGCGGTTACTATTGCTTTGTCTGTTATTACAGATAATTTTATATGTACTGAGTATTTATGCGTTTAACCTAAACCACAGCAGCGTCCATCCACGAAGGATGTAGGCTGTCAAAATAATGCTGCACGATTAATCGTATCACAATCATGATGTCAGCCTGTGCAATTATATGACGGGATTATATATGTATGCGATTATATTATTTTATATTCATTGTGTGCACTTGAGAACACATGCTTTCTGAGAACAGTCTGCCTATTTTCTGTGCTGCGAACAAAACAACACAAAACAAAAGATCAAATAAAGTCTTCTCCATAACGCACTGCATAGCAAAAGACATGATGCCCATACACAGGGGTTTAATTTCCATTGGGGACAGGGTAGGGCTGCACGATTAATCGAAGTGAAATCGCAATCGGGATTAATCGAAAGCTGCGATTGTCATGCGTATCTTTTAGAAAAGCACTGTTCTGTGTTTAGTAAATCTTCATCCGAAGGCCAGAGGGCGCTCTCATTCTCACGCGGAAACTCAAAATACGCCAGAAGAAGTGAAATAGAAACGCATCTTTGCTATCGCTGCAGCTGAATAAACAAGATTTAACTGCTGTCATTGATTCAACGTGCCTAATAAACCCACGACTACAACAATATGGTTTATCTGACTTCTTCTCATTATAATTTTCCTTATAATGCAGTATATAATAATGCAATGCCTTTATCAACTGCTTAGAATACTATTCGTGCTTTATTCTGTGTAAATAGCTATACTATCTCACAGAAAGATTTATTTCAAACACTCGACTAATATAAATATTATAATATGAAGTGAGTTTGGAGTAAAAACGTTATTAAATGTGATATTTTCACATGCTTTCAGGTGTAGCAGCATATCTACACAGAGCCGTAGTTCACTGAGAAGCTACGCAAACAGCTGTCATTATCGCAAACGATTTCTTTCGATTTCATAATCGCCCGATTAAATCGTTTGTGATAATGAACACGATTCAGCTTATCTTTTCTGTGGAGTACGGCTCTGTGTAGTACATGCTGCTCAACCTGAACACAGGTGCTGGAGATTTACTGCTGATTACACAACCGGCTTCACCGACAACATGCGCATGACAATCGCCTTTGATTAATCGTGCAGCCCTAGGACAGGGGTAACATGTCCCCCCACTTTTAAATTAATGTCTTGTATTGTAGAATGCACACTCAGAACCGCTGAGAGCTTCCCGCAACTGTTAAAATGAAACCGAAAGTAAAACGTGCACGCACATTGAAAAGCAATTTTAATATCCCGCGTTTAGAGAGCAACTCCCCAATGCGTGCAAATTAGGCTACATGACATACCTAGGCTCTGTATCATGCTTGAAAATGTCGGTCTGTATTGGCACTTTGAATATTAAGAGAGTAGCCTACTTTGATTATGGCTGCACTTATTGTTTTCACTTAATAAGACTAAGAAAGAACTGTGTTGTTTATTATTATTTGTATTTTTTTTTGGTTATACTGTTTTAACTTGTCCAATTTGTGATAGAACTTCAGTTAAGAGACCCGATGCTCTAGAAGCTCACAATTCATGAACCTCCGTTTTGTGCCCCCAATACCATTTATTATAATCGCAATCGCATATCGCAATATTGACCTCAATCGCAATATGAAAATTTTCTCAAATCGTGCAGCCCTACTGTCAAACATACACAACCATTTTACTTCTAAAGGCCCCGATATACTTAAAACGAAATCGAAGAACGAACTGAAATGACGTCATTTCGAACAAAATCAGGCCAAAAGAAGTTCGTTTTGAGTTTGTTTCAAAAAGACGTGAGCGACGTGACACATTTAAAAAACCCGCTTCCAGCAGCGGAGGGTGTCCGAATGTTCGAAAACAGTATACCATCCCTCGGCCTTTTCGAACTTCTTTTTGCCCTCAAACGAACAACGAAAACGAACTTCGTTTGAAGTATATCCCTTTAAGTATTATCGCATTGCATGTTGATTATCGCATTATTTATTGAGTTATTGCATTTTTCTTCTATATCGCACAGCCCTAATTATAAGTGGACCTCAGAGAACATCCCAAAGCAAAAAAGGTGTTCTTCACAGGCTTTTTCTTTAAAAGACAGCCATTTTAGTCAACTGAAAGATGTTTTCTTGTATTCATATTTTACAGCTGTCCTTCATCACATTTTTGTGTGTGTGTGGTGCTGCAGCATAAAAATGTGTCCAGAAAAATCTCCACCATCAGATGATTGCAATGCATGTGCAGGGAAGAGCCATCCTCTTATATTCACACTTAAGATTATGCGTTTTCAACAGAGGTCTAAAAAAAGAGGATGCTAAATATTGTGCATATAAAAGAGCACAAAACCTGTGGCAGGTCAAGCCTCTGCCTAATGAGCTCTGCAGACTGCAGAATTATGAATGTTCAGGAGAGAGACGGAGGAGGATGTTATGTCTAAGCCGTCAGACTGCAGGCTTCTAAATAAAGACTACCAATTCACCTCTTGACAAGCATGAAACCAGTGAGATTACAAAAACATGTTTCAACACCTTCAGAAAAATGTAAGAGCCTGCCTGAGGCTGTTTGAATCCTCCTCGGCGTAGAAATCGCATAGCAACTGTTGCTGAGTAGCACTTGTGACGGTGCAATCATCAGAAGCAGGACATAACCTGCATCTCTGTGCCGTATTGCTACCACACAACAGTCATCAGTCAGCTACATTTTCACAGGCAATGAGGGAAAATGATGTTTGGAGATCAACCGGTTTTGAATTATGACATGTCCGATAACCAATATGCAAAATCAATGCATGTTTTAATAATTCTTACAGTTATTTTGTTTATTAATATAAATGATGGTACAAATATGATTACATAACTGTCAGGCTGACAGATCAGTTCACTAGTTTTTTAATGTTTACTTTAGAAAGCTGAAAATTATCTTAATTTTTGCTATCTTAATTGTAAAAGGGTCAGAAAGCTCTTGGATTTCATCAATAATAACTTAAATTGTGTTCTGAAGATGAACAAAAATACAAATCTTATAGGTTTGAAATGGGTGAGTAATTAATGCCATACTTTTTGTTCTTTTACTATACCTTTAATATGACTTAACTGACTAGTTGTTCAGACAGCTCACCAAGCAGACAATTTTAAAAATGTAGTTTTGCACATCCCTAGATTAAAATAGCTTTTCCACAGCAAATACTGACAGATGCAAAATAGCAGTAAATAGAAAAGACTGGGTAATTCCCGTTGAAGTGAAAGTACCATATTCACCTGCACAACATGTTCTATTTAAAGAAAGTTACTGTGAAATAAATTTATTACTGTTCTTGTTTTGTCCTTTCTTAATGTCTCATCTGAAGCTCCGGGTGACCTATGAAGATGAGAGATGTGTCTGAAGAGCACTCAGGCCATAGTCTGTCAGACTCATTGAATATGCAAATGCCATCTGAGTCATATTCTGAACCTCACACTGTGGGCTCTGCGACACGCGGCATGCAAATGAACACCGGGCCTACAATGGACAAACACAGTGGATACATTGTCTAGACCTCGCACATACATTCATGATGTAAAGACAATGAAGCCAAGCCCAAGATGACCTCAACCTCAGACTGTTCCTTACTGCAACTCCAATTAGTCTGCATGTTCTTTACGGGCCACTGATCAATAATGCTTCAATGATATAGACAAACATGAACATCTGTGAATCTGCAAGCAGCTACTAAGATTTTACGGGGGAAATGAGAACTGGATCAATGAGCACAAAGCAAATAGTTCGTCATCATGGACCACCAATTACATACGGTCTGATCATGTGTTTCATCTAAACACATTTGTGACCCTGGACCACAAAACCAATCTTAAGTAGTATCAATGTATTTGTAGCAATAGCCAAAAATACATCGTAGGGGTAAAAATGATCGTTTTTTCTATTATGCCAAAAATCAAGGATATTAAGTAAAGACCATATTCCATGAAGATATAAATAAAAATAAAAAGCCTATTTATTCAGCTTTCAGGTGATATTTAAATCTCAATTTCAAAAATATTACCTTGGTTTTGTGAAATGTGAAATGTGTCTCTGAAATTTAGCATCATTTGAAGTGGATTATTGTAATTTTTTTAGCAGCTCTCATTCTGTAATGCTAAATTTCTTCAAATCTGTTCCGATGAAGAAACAAACTCATCTACATTTTCAAAAATGTGAAAATTTCATTTGTGGATGAGCAATTTGTTTAATCTGGACCAGAAGGAAACAATGGATTGTGTCACAATGCTTTGATGTGATTAAGATACTCCAGATTATTGGGTGCCAAAACAGTAATCATTTCATCAGCTATCAGATCCTGCACTATTGCCTTATGTCACGGCCACAGACATAATCAAAAGCCAATCTGCATTGCTCCCAATATTTAAAAAAACATGACTGCTAATCATTGAGCTTGCTTTAAATTATATTTTAAACAAAAAACACACACTAAAAACAGACAAGGGTTGCATCATCCCTTTTGACAACAGCTGCCCCGTTCAAACTGTCAGATGACAAGATGGGCTGCTCAACAAACCCTCATTCACTCAGACTGACAGAACACAAAGAACGGTTATACAAATAGCAACACTATGCTCTCTATGTCCTGCCATGCACATCCAAGGAGAGCCAGCAGTCAGGGAGAGTCAGCCCTCAGTGGGTCAGTGGGGTCCTGTTACCGCTCACTGTTTGCCTGACTCTCTTTCTCTTTTTGCTGCAGTAGCAGGCCGTTATTGGGACAACAGGAAGTCTCCAGGGCAGATGCCTGGGGAGGAACGTGCCTGCACTGTCCAATTATTCAGGCCTCAACAGAAGGCACAGCTGTGGTTTTACATATACTCACATACTAGCACATAATACACGGTACATATTTTCAAAATCAACTCGTTGGCGAGTTGCCTAAAGAAGTCATACAGTTGTAGTCAAAAGTTTACATACACCTCACAGAATCTGCAAAAATGTTAATTATTTTACCAAAACAAGAGGGATCATACAAAATGCATGTTGTTTTTTTTTTATTATTTAGTACTGACCTGAATAAGATTTCACATAAAAGATGTTTACATGTAGTCCACAAAAGAAAATAACAGTTGATAATAATAGCAGAATTTAGAAAAATTACCCAATTCAAAAGTTTACATAAACTTCATTTTTAATACTGTGTTGTTACCTGAATGATCCACAGCTGCGTGTTTTGTTTTGTGTTTTTTTTTTGTTTAGTGATAGTTGTTTATGAGTCCCTTGTTTGTCCTGAATGGTTAAACTGTCCGCTGTTCTTCAGTAAAATCCTTCAGGTCCCACAAATTGTTTGGGTTTCCAGCATTTTTGTGTATTTGAACCCTTTCCAACAATGACTGTATGATTTTGAGATCCATCTTTTCACACTAAGAACAACTGAGAAACTCATATGCAACTATTACAGAAGGTTCAAATGCTCACTGATGCTCCAGAAGGAAAAACGATGCAATAAGAGCCAGGGGTAAAAACTTTTTCAATTTAAAAATCAGGGTAAATTTAACTTATTCTGTCTTCTAGGAAACATGAAAGTATCTTCTGAAAAACAGTACTAAATTTATATTTAAGCAAAATAAGAAAAATGTACACATTTTTATTCTGTTCAAAATTTTAGTTTGGTCTGATGCTCAAAAAGCAGCACAAGTGACTTAAATATCTAAAGAAATCTGTGTGAACGTGTGGCTATAGCCACGTTAACTAAAGCACAAGCACTGCTGCTAAAAATATCAAAACTTGAACTAATCACTCTCATATTGTCTAACCCCATCCACAATGCAGTTCTTGTACAGGATTAGTGAGGACACCTAGGCTATGTAAGCTTGGGCTATTTCAAGAGGCAAAGCGATGATGATGATGATGAAGCGTAAACAGTAGGTCATGCTTGCTTCCTGGAAGCTATTGACAGTGTTATCATCAGCCCTGGACCGTTAAGCAAGTCTGCCCACAAGTTCATCATCACATTTGCAACCTAGGTAGCTCACCTCACGTTTGCCTTTA